>CAUYQU010046393.1:0-54207 GCA_963574635.1 Cheracebus regulus | reverse complement strand
CTGCAGGCGCGGGCTCACTGTCGGATGGTCATCCAGCCGCCGCATGGTAGCAGAGGGCGCGCTCCCGAGAGCTCCTGCTCTGTCCACCGGCTGGGCACGCAGGTAGCAGAGCTTGTCCCGTGGCTGTACCGTCAGCGGTGGCAGCTGCGCCTTGTCCGCCAGATTCACTTTGGTGTGGGAGCACTTCCAGCATGCCAGATCCTGTCGCAGAACCTCCTCGGCGCCCACCTGGCTTGGTCTCTGTCTCTGGCACCCCCACACCCCATGTGCCATCTGATCCGCCCCACCGCCCGCCCCCACCTCCCGTTGCCTCCTTTTACAAAGCTCAGGCTTCCTGCTCAGAAGACCGGAAGCCAGGAAGGTTATGAAATCTGAAACTTCCAAATAATTGTCATTATACTGTTTTAATTTGCGAGTAACATACGTGTACTGTGTGAGTGTATACATACTTACACACATAAATATAATTCAGACGGTGATATAATCATACATGCAAGGTTAAATGCAAATATCCCTCAGGCAGGGCCAGGTCCCAGCACAGGGAGTGAAAACGCTGCAGCCAAACACCTGCCACTCTCACCTCATTCAGCCCACGGTGTGGTTACGTCGCCTGTCACTCATGGCCTGAAGGGGTGGAGCCTGGCGTCCCAGCCAATCTGTGATGCCCGCGTGAAAACTGTACAATCAGGTTCACAGCTAGAGAGGAAGAGGCGGCCTCTGCAACTTGGGAGGGTCTTGTCCCCTGAGTTCAGTTCCGGTCTCCATTGTTCCGTTTTCTCTGCTCCCGGAGCTCCTAGGTGAGGCTACCACAGCCCCTGTTATCCTGTGACCTGCGGGTACTGGGAGATCCCTAGGGAGGACCCCGGAACCTTCAGAGGCTGGAAAATGGTGAGTGTGCGGGGGTGGGCGTCCTGAGAAGGGAGAAGCTGTTTGAATCCGGCGGGAACCGGCTGCGGGGGGATCTGGGCCCCGTGGTCAGCTCTGGCGTCTGCAGACCCGAGTTCCCGCCGGCACAGCTTGGTCCTCCGTTCCGTCCGTCGCAGATTAGGGGCTGACCCAGCAGCCACAACCCCGAGCGTCTTACCCATCCTTGAGAATGAATTACTCCTCAGCGTACAGTCCTTTCCGGGTAGCTCTGTGCGACCGCAAGTCTCTTTCAGATTGTGTGGGGACGATTGGAGGGAATGAGGGGAAGGAGTTCCCACATGGAGTCCGGAGTTTTACCGGGGAAGAAGTACTGGTCCGTGGGGCCCCAGTCCCACCTTTTTGCTGTTAAAAATTATATTGAGGACTTTTTTTTTTTTTTTTTGAGACAGTGTCTCACTCTGTCACACAGGCTGGAGTGCACTAGCATAATCGGGGCTCACTGCAGCCTCCACCTCCCGCGCCCAGGTGATTCTTCTACCCCAGACCGCAAGTAGCTGGGACTACAGGCGTGGGCCAGCACGCTTGGCTAAGTTTTGTAATTTTTATAGAGATGGAGTTTTGCTATGTTGCTCGGGCTGAACTCCCGAGCCCAAGTGATATACCCGCCTTGGGCCTTCGTTAGTGCTGGGATTACAGGCCTGAGCCATTGCCCCAGTCTAAGTTGAGGCATCTTTAGAAAGTTAAGCAGTGATATAATTTGAATGTATTTCCCAGCCAAAATCTCAAATTGAAATGTAATCCTCAGTGTTGGAGGTTGGACCTGGTGGGAGGTGAACGGATAATGGGGGTGGATTTATCATGAGCAGTTTAGCACCACCTCTCTTGGTGTTGTCTCTTCAGTAGAAGTTTTCGGTAGATTTTGTCACTGAAAGTGTGTACCACCCCCATCATGAGGTCAGGAGATAGAGACCATCCTGGCCTACATGGTGAAACACGGTCTCTACTAAAAATACAAAAATAAGCCGGGCATGATGGCATGCACCTGTAGTTCCAGCTTCTCAGGAGGCTGAGGCAGGAGAATCGCTTGAACCTGGGAGGCGGAGGTTGCAGTGAGCTGTCATCAGGCCACTGCACTCCAACCTGGGCAATAGAGCCAGACTCCGTTTCAAACCAAAAAATCTGTATACCACTCCTCATCCCCCTTGCCCTAGTTGGAAGCTTCTGCTTTGCCTTCCACCATGATTTTAAGCTTCCTGTGGGCTTCCCAGAAGCAGATGCTGGTGCTTTTTTTCTGTACAGCCTGTGGAAACCTGAGCCAGTTAAAACAATTTTCTTATGAATTATCCAGTCTGATGTATTTCTTTATAGCAATGCAGGAATGAATTAACACAAAACATTTATTTGCCCAAACAGCGCTTGATGAATCAGAGAACACCCGGCTTTGGTTTGTTGTTTGTGGGCTCAAAGGTGGGACTTGGAAAAAAGGCATGAGGAAGAAAGAAGCATGAGGAAGCAAACCAAATTCAATATTGGATTGGGTACAGTTATATATTGCATTTGCATGCATCAGGTGGAAGTGTCCTGGTTATGTAGTGAGAGCTTTATTGGCAGTTTGTGATTGGTTAACCCTAAGTTTTGTTTTTTTTCCTAAGTTAATAATTCACAGGAAATTTCTTTAACATAATTAGGTTTCCTCAGGTAAAATTCCCGGGCACTATGGCCATTTTAGTCAAATTGTGAGCCATTTAATTATTTTTCCGGGGGGGGGGGGGCGGGGGCGGGGGGGGGCGGGGGCTGGTTTTCCCTGCATTTTTCAAATGTATGGCAAGCAGGGTCACCAAATCCATGCTTGTTCTCCTAGCCTAGCTGTTCTAGGACCTGTAGAAAATTCTAAATTTCCAGCCAGATGAGGTGGCTCATGCCTATAATCCCAGCACTTTGGGAGACTGAGGCGGGCAGATCATGAGGTCAGGAGATTGAGGCTATCCTGGCCAGCATGGTCTATTGAACCCAGGAGGTGGAGTTTGCAGTGAGCCAAGTTGGCGCTCCTGCACTTCAGCCTTGTGACAGAGCAAGACTCTGTCTCCAAAAAAAAAAAAAAAAGGAAACTCTAAATTTCCAGTTTATGACTCATATTCCCAAATGCCAGTTATCCCTCTCCCAAGTCACATTACCAACTATTAATTCTTTATTTGGTTTTAGAACAAACAGAATATTTTAATTGTTTATTTTTGTTTCACAGGGTGGTGGTTGTCTCTTACTTTTCTGTTTGTGAACATTTCACATGACGTAAAAGTAGAGAATAATTACCTGACAATAGTGTAACATATCTTCGCACCTTTCTCTTTATCTTGCGTAGGCACACACACCTTAACAAAATTTCTTTGGGTTGAGGTTGCTTTTTGGTACCTTTGCAGGATGATGCATTCTCAGCCACTCATTCGTATTTTCCTGGTTCTGGGTTTTACGGCTGTCTGGGGATGACCCAAGATGCTCACAGTGGCCCTGTCTCTTGGAGTGTCTGGTGAGTATCAGCTCTTTCCCAGTAGAGAGCCTGAGGTATTGGGTGGAGCATCTTAGGGAAACAGCTACATACCCCGTTGCTAAGAGCAGTTTCCTGATATACATTTTCTCTAAAAAGCTAACTGTTTTGAATATTAAGATTCTTTTTTTTCCTCTCAGCTCCAGCTTCTATTCCTGGCAGATATGTTGGTGCTGGTACTGAGGAGAAAAGGCACAAATACATCTTGTCCTTTGGTTTCTCTCAGGCTTGTGAAGGGAGAATAACTATCCCAAAGTGCAAGAAAAACCCACCCTACTATGGTAGTGTATGAACTTGCAAAGGAAAATACACATCAGGCACATAGGAGGGAAGTGCAGTGCCTTCTGAGAGGGTGGTGATTAAGTCCCTTAGCAGGATGGGGGTTGAAGAATCTCTCAAGTGATTGACACATGAGTTCAATATGTTTGTGTGCCAGTCAGCACCACCTCTTCCTGTGTTTGTCATCTTGAATATATTTGTTGACTTATTTCCGTTTTTATTAACTGTATAATGTATTTTGTCATTAGAGCTTGAAAGATAAAAAAACACAAATGTTTCTAAGAGGAAAGAAAGGGATAGATTTCAGAGAAAATATCTTGTTTTGTATTCCATTGGTTAAAAATTTTAATTTACCTTGTTTATTTTGCAGAGTGAATGTAGGAAGATTCTGAGGTCTGTTGTATTTTAGCATGATTTCAAACTAAATCTCAGGGCTTAGCTTTGGGAATCCTACCTTAGAAAAAAATAGAAGAAATGTTTCTCATTATAGCTACAGAAAAATAAATACATTTCTACAAAAAATGTAGGTTGACACGTAAATCACAAACATTTATGAAAACATCAGTTTCTCTCTTGTGCAGGGTGGAGAATTTTTGAGAGTGGGAACCTCAGTTCTGTTAAATGGATTTCAGTTTAATGTTAAATTTTATGTAATGAAACTTGGCAACTACTACAGGTGTTCATACATTATTGTTTACTATATGATTTGTTATAAAAATGATAATTAAATGACACATTTACTGCCTGGAAAAGATAGATACTTTTATTTTTTGGTTGAGGTATAAAATAAAAATGCAAAAATTTTCTGCCTATAACGTAAACACTGAGTTTGAGTAATTTTGCTGCATTTACTTATCACTAGGTATTTACTTATTTAAAACTAAGTGAATATTCTTGACTTGAAAGCAGACACATGGACTTAGAGAAAGCAAGTATCCATCCTAATTCTGCAAAAGGGGGTCATTGAAAGCCGAGTTAGTTCCTCTTGGGAAGTCTTCACTGCAGGTGTCCCAGTCTGTTTAAACCCACCATGAAAGGAGCTCTTTATGCAGAGTCTTGGAAAAATTGGGATCCACAGGGAAGTTGGTGAGATTTGGGATGGAAGTTGGGGGTGTGTGATGCCTTTTCTGAGGGCGTAATTGTCATTGTTTTGGGCTGTTTCTAGATAATGTGAAATACAATATTTTCAAGTTAAGGTTAGAAGTAACTATTGTAAAGGAGTATTGCAGTGGGAGAAAGCATCAAACATGAGATCTACCAGCATCTCAAGGTTTAGGCAGACAAAGGTTTTTTTTCCTTAGAGAGAAGCAAACACAATTAGAAAGAAGGTAGGGGGGAGAGGCCAGATGGAGGGTGGCAATATCAGTTTTGAAATCAGAATGTGTTGCCTTGAAGTCAGCCTGTTCTTAGGAGGAACAGAAAGAGGGGTTGTATTCTGGCTCAGGTTGAGGTGGGTCAGAGTACAGGAGCCTGGGGTAAGGAGAGAAACTAAAGCAAAGTTTGATTAATAAGTATTTTGTTCTGACCACTGAAGAAGAAAACTGTTCATCTAATTGTTTGTGAGGGAAAAATGGGAATTTGCAGTGTCTGTGTTTCATTTTGTGACAGGTAAGTAACAGAGCAACATCAATGTCATAATGGGAAGGGTTTTTTTTTTTTTTTTTTTTTTTTTGGCAGTACATTGCTCTTGCCGAACACAAAGGGTGGGAGATTGCATTAGTTACCACTTTTTACCAGGGTCACCCACTTGTGCCAACGTCCTCCATCACTCTCCCTTGACTTGTGCAGCTCTTTCACCTGGCTGTTCTTGAGTTGTGTCCTTCATAATCAACTGGAAAACATAGTACAATGTTTTATTGAATAAATACTGAGTAGTTCTAACAATTTATTGAACTGGAGGATTTACAGGAGCCCATGATTTATGGATAGATGCTCAGAAGTGTAGATGCCACCCCCTCCAGACCAGCATCTGTAGTGGGGGCACTTTGTGTGACTGAGCACTGAACTTGTGTGGTCTGTACTAACTCTGAGTGAGGACAGAATTAAACTGTTGGACAGATTGTTGAAGCATTGGTTTGCATTCAGCAAGATCCACACATTTGCTGTCAAAAATATTTTCAGAAAAAAAGTCATCATAGGTTAGAACATTAAACTGACCAGATGAGTTTTGTCACTGGTGAGAGCTGATACCCTGGAGGAGAGACTATTTTCACATTGTGAGAAGGGGACGGTAGAAATTGTGGAGCTCCCAGAATTTCATTTCTCAGGTGCTAACTTTTTTTCACTTGCCACCTAGGAGCAAGCCGCCCTGGGCTACCTTCACAAGGATAGTGGACACCAAACTGGGGAACATGTTTAACCTACTGAGCATGTGGTTTCTTGTGAATGTGAATACAAGAGGCTGCTTCCTTGGGCTACTTTCCTTTTAAAAAAAAAAATAAAACTTTGCTGCCATACAATTCCAGTGTGCCCAATATTTAAGAATTTTATTCTATGATTGGAGTGTAAGATTTTTACTTCATTGGTTGAATATCTGAGTGGATGGTGTGATACAAAATAGAAGAGCAAAGATAATTTTTTTTTTTTTTTTTTTTTTGAGATGGAGTCTTACTCTGTTGCCAGGCTGGAGTGCAATGCTGTGATCTTGGCTCACTGCCAACTCCGACTCCCTGATTCAAGCTAGTCTTCTGCCTCAGCCTCCCAAGTAGCTGAGATTGTAGGCATGTGCCACCAAGCCCAGCTAATTTTTGTATTTTTAGTAGAGACGGGGTTTCACTATGTTGGCCAGCATGGTCTCTATCTCCTGACCTCATGGTCCACCCGCCTCAGCCTTCCGATAATTTTTAAAATAAGTTATTTGTTTTATTCTGAGTTTAAATAAGAATATAACCCCCCATGGACTCACCATGGGGAATAAACAGGGCTCAGGCAGTTCTGGTGTTTTCCTGATCTCATCTACCTTCTACTAACTGTTGTGACATTTTTTTGTTGCTTAACTATTTATCATGAAGCAGGGATTTGCTTGGTTTTACCTTTTTTGAGTTTTCAGTAACTGAATGTTATCTTTAACATTTCATTAATATTATACCGAAAAGATTATTTTTTTGGTGTTTCTCTGCCTCAGTCTGTTGCATGTATGCTGCTGTCTGAGGCCTTGGCTCACTCAGTTGACTCACCTATTTAACCCATTTGAGACTTATTTAAATTTAATTTTTGATGTTGGCAATGCTATTTTTGGTTTTGTTCCCAAGTGATGATGCTGTATACATTTGTTAACCTAAAGAAATAAACTAAGGCTTAAAATAGAATTTTAAAGAGTTTGCTTGAGCCACGGTGAGGACAGGTACCTGGAAGGCTCAGACTCAAGTAACCTGGGTATGAGCCCCATTTGATCTTTGTTACATGCAGGTTTTTAAAGACAAAAAGAGGGACAAGGAGTGGGCCAATACAAAGTTATTTGTCAGAAATCTTCATTGGTTCACAGAAATAATGCTGATTAGTAATTTACTCTGCATAGTTTAACTGTAGGTTACGGTATACAGCATGTAGCATGGTTAAGTTCATTGATAGGTACTTTTTTTGTCAGTCTGGAATCCACACAGCAAGCAACTGCAAGAAATGATATAGCTCAGTGGCCTGAAGGATAAGTAGGACATGTCCTGCTTACTGCTTTTTTATTCCTTTGCTTAATTGGGTCTGATAATTTCTAGGGGGCTTTCTTTCTTCAAATAAGATAGTTTTGTATTTCTTGTTTTTCTGTTTTTGATCAAAATCTTTCTTTTTGAAAGCTTCAGTCATCAAAGTTTAAGTGTTAGGGTGTCTCTCTGACTGGGAAGGCTCATTCCCTGATAATCCTGTCTCACGTTGGGTGGTGGGGAAGAGGAGACCTCTCCATGACAAATGTTAAAAGTGCCCCAAAAGCCAAATTGTGATGGTATCACAGAGTGGCAAAAATAAAACTACAGTCAAGTCATTGATTTACAGAGCTGCCTCACCAAGGCAAATAAATTTTCCCAGTAAATAAAGCTATTTTCCTGTAAGCCAGGCAGATTATTAGTAGATTTTCTCAAAATAGAATCTCCATCTAAAACAAATTGGTGGCCATACCTTGTAAAATTTTTGAGAGAATTTGTCCAGTGCTGGATTTCTTCAGAGCTGTTTATAGATAGATGGGGTGACCAAATATTTTATAAGACATTGCCCTTTAATTTAGCAGTACAGATATTGTCCAACTATATCTAATATGTTTTCATTCCAACAGGTTTGGAGAGAAGTTTTTATTTTGTGGCATTCCCAATAAACAAAATTTGTTTATTTATTTTTTATTTTTTTATAAAGACGGGTTTCACCATGTTGGTCAGGCTGGTCTTGAACTCCCAACCTCAGGTGATCTGCCCACCTTGGCCTCCAAAGTGCTTGGATTACAGGCGTGAGCCACCACGCCTGGCCCAATAAACAAAATTTTTAAGTTGGAGGTCAACAAGAGAAAAATCAGACAGAGCTCCCTCCCTAGAGTTGGCAGGAGTTTAGGGATAGAGAAATTTAGTTGACTGATAAGCATATAGGAAAACACCACAGGTCTCAATTTAACATATATATATATATAGCCTGAATATCAGTTTTAGTAAATGGACTTTGACTGTAGAGCTCTTACATTTTTTTTTTTTTTAAAAAAATAGATTTTAGCCAGGTACACAGCAAACATTTACTTGCCTTTTTCTTTCTAAAATTAATATCAAAAAGAAATTTTGAAGATGGGAGATTTTTGTTTACTGGAGGTTGAGGGTAATCACTATTTAAAGCTTTTTCGTTTTTGAAATTTTTTAGTAAATGTTTTTTTCTTACAAACCACAATATATAGTTTTATTTAGTTCAGAAGGGAAGGCTAAACAAAACCAAACAAAAATTTTCATCACACTCTAAATATAAACCAAAATTTTGAATTAAAGGCATACCTGAATGAGTGACCTGAACCAACACAAAGAAACATGCTTGAGACCAAACCAAAGGAATCCTGTTTGGCTTTAACAAACTCTTTGAAGAAGAGAGAGAGAGAGAAAAAAAAACTGAAGCTATTTTATAATTACTATTTTTTCCAATAACAGCTTACTGCAAATGAAGTGCAGTCTGTATTTTCAGGCCATATTTTCTTGTGTCTCAGCTTCTCAGCTTGCCATTTACCCTCAAAGGCCAGTCAGAAACGGTGGTAAAACAGGAGAACACAAACTGGCAATGTTCATACAACAGGTCATGATGGGAGCAGGGGAGCTGAGACCTGTCCACTGTCCTCTACGCTGGGCTGGGCTTTAACGCCATTCAAGTGGTGACCTTGAAGGTCACACCCTACATGGAGTTCAGACCATTAGTTCATAAAGCCAGTTTGGGCTTTTCTCTTTATAGGAGTTTCAGCTCGTTATACGACAAACTGTTAGGTGAAAATAGAGGTTACAGATAACCACAGACAATTTGTGTCCAATTTCCACCTGCATTGCCTGTGGCGTGAAACATAGACTTCATAGCAGAATCTGTTTAATGATTGTGTGTAGGTCAGGCTAACATAAAGTCACTTATCTTGTGCACTCTGATAAGAAGCAGGGCTGGATCAGGCACTGCTCCAGGCAGCTGACAGCACACCTGTTCCCCGTGTCTCCCAGGCCTGCCCTCCCCCTTCCCTCTGCCCAGTGGCCCCTTGGCTCTTCTTTCTGTCTTCTGCACAGATGAAACTTTATCTTTCCTCAGAGCCTTTGCATCTGCTGTTTCCTCTCTCTGGAATGCTCTTTCCAAACCCTTCATCCTCTGGTGAATCCCTGCACCTCTTCATATCTCAGCTTTGACATTACTTCCTCAAAGAAGCCTTTCCTGATAAACTGGCTCAGCTTCTCTGTTACCGCTGGCAGAGATGGACACCTCTTCCACTTAGCCTTTGGTAATTTTTTCTATGTGGGGTTATTTGATTGATAGCCTGTCTTTTCTAACCACCTGTAGTAGGTCCACAAGGGCAGAGACTGTGCCTGTATTATTCATCTTTGTTTCCCAGGTTGTGACTGGCAGGCAGGTCCTCAGTAATCACTGTTGAAGGTAAATTAGGTGGGCTACATTGTGAGAGGCTGTAAGAAGCTATGGCAGGTTCTTGGGGACAGACACCTTTAGATGGTCTGGCTGCTTACACAGAGTGCTTGGAGCTGGGTCCTAGCTCAGAGATGGTCTCTGTGATATGGGCATGAAGTGATCAAGAGGAACCTGGCCTGAGATTATTTCAGAATGAGCAGAAGGGGCTGATGGAAGAATGTGGAATAGCTGTTTAAACAGGTGAAGGTCTAGGTGAATGGAGGGAGCAGGGGGAAAAAGCAGGGACAGTGTGTGCAGCCAGCAGGATGAGGCCACCTTCAGGGAGCCAGGACAGCAGCAGAGTGCCAAGCAGGTAAAGCATAATGGGCCATGTCTGTGTGTCAGTTGAGACAAAATCCATGAATTTGCATGAGACCCTCCAGACCACATGAAACCCCAAATTTAGGTACAGTTGAAAAGACCAGCTTCGGGACTGTGGCACCATTAGATTTTTTCTGCTGAGCTAATGTGTATTGTCTTTGGATTGCGATGAATAAACCTGAGCCCCACCCTCCAGGTCAGCTCAGCTGCAGCTGAGCACCCAGGCACACAGAAAATTAGGACACAGTGTGACAAACTCATGGAAGTCAGATGGCACCCACAGTGGTGGATGAATCACCTCCAGTTGCTGGAAATAAAGGACTGGAGGAAGAGGGCTCCTGTACCTTTTTTCCCCCTACTCTATTTCAGCAGGACTAGAGGAAGCAGCTGGGTATCGCTTCTCAGACAGGCCGCACACTGTTCAAACCAGCATCCTTCCTCAACCCTCTTCATGGGCCCTTCTTCCCAGCACTGTCTTCACAGCTTCCTGTCCCCTACTTTGCCCACTCAGAGCCCTGCTTCCCTGATTCTGATAACCTAGTCTCCCAGAAGAGGCGGCATTGGAACCCCAGTCCTGACCATGATAACAAGTGAGTGGGCCTGGGCAGGTGACTCTGGGCCTTTAGGAGAGATTTGGGGTGCAGATCTTATGCAGCAGTAAGTGGGTATTGTAGGACCACCGATGGCGTCTTTGTTTTCGTGCTTGTTTCTAGATGTGAAAAATGAGGAGAGAGGTAAAATGATTGGGCAGGCACCCAGGGAGAACAGGCACCTGGATCAGCTTCAAAGCCAGCATTGTTGTCCTATGGATGCCACACCTTGGGCTCCTGGGAGGCAAGAGGAGCTCTGTCCCGCTTCCTGCTGTGTCCCCCGTCCCTGAAATCCAGGCTCCTGGCACACAGTGGACCTGTGATAACCATCTGTCAGTTGGAGGCTGGGTACTTGGAACAGTCTGCCTCTCCAGCTACCTTTGAGGGTAGTTGACAGATAGAAATTTTTTGTCTCTTGGGCAGAGGAACGTGCCTAGGGCCCAGAGCCACCATCCCAGGCCACTGGCTGATGACAGCAGTCAGGGCACCGCTAAGGCTGGGGTCCTACTGCTTCCTCGTCTCTGCTCATCCTCCTGAGGAAACGGCTTTTCTCATATACGAGTGACATCAACAGGGCTGTCTCCATCATCATGCAGATCTGTAGAAAACTGGCTTTTCTTGTTTCTTTTTCTTTCTTTCTTTCTTTCTTTCTTTCTTTCTTTCTTTCTTTCTTTCTTTCTTTCTTTCTCTTTCTTTTCTTTCTTTTTCTTTTTCTCCTTTCTTTCTTTCCTTTCTTCTTTTCTTTTCTTTTCTTTTCTTTTCCTTTCTTTTCTTTCGAGATTAGGTCTCACTCTTTTGCCCAGGCTGGTGTGCAATGGTGTGAACTCTGCTCACTGCAAACTGCATCCCAGGTGCAAGCAATTTCCCAGGTTCAAGCAATTTTCCAGCCTCGGCCTCCCAAGTAGCTGGGACCACAGATGTACACCACCATAGCCAGTGGTGTACTTTTGTATTTTTAGTAGAAATGGGGTTTTGCCATGTTGCCCAGGCTGGTTTATAACTTCTGAGCTCGAAGCAATCCACCAGCCTCAACCTGTTAAAGTGCTGAGATTACCGGTGTAGCCACCATGCCCAGCCAACTTTTATTAATCTGAAGAGGATGTGCTTTTGAATTTTATGTTTTCAGTGGAAGAGAAAACTATCTTAATTTAGACTCTTTTCCAAGGAGAAAGATGAAATGGAAAAACCTTGATGATGAGATACATTAAGAATATTTAACCAGGATTGTACAGTTTTGGGGATGGACTGGCTTTTTAAATTTTTCCCACACCCTCCAAATGGCAGTGTTGTGGTCAGAGGGTCCTAGACATGATTGACCTGGGTGAGTATTCTTGCAGATGTTCCTCCCTTTGAGTGTTTTTTGTTTTGTTTTGTTTTTTTTTGCTAAGAACTAGAATGCATTGTGCCTGTAGCACACCCCTCTGCTGGCTTTGAGGACTTCCTCTATGCATTAGAGATTTCTGGACTGGAGAAGCAGGCTCCACAATTGCTGAATGGGGCCAGTGAGGTGGTTGATCACCAGGGTGCAAATTATTCTATTATTTTACTTGCTCACACCAGGCCATGGAGTTGGCATTTTCTTTTAGGCCAGTCTCTGAATTGACATTCAGTCAGTTGATTTTATTGATTTAATTTATTGTTGTTGACATTTAGTCACTAGAAAATATCCATTAATTCACAATTACATAAGTGAGCTTTTACAGGTGTGTACTTACCTCCTGGTGTAAAATTGTAGATTGAGAATAAGAGAATTGTTGAAATACTTTTTTTTATTATTAGAGACAGTGTCTCACTGCCACCCAGGCTGAAGTGCAGTGGAACCATCATGTCTCACTGCAGCCTTGAACTCCTGGGTTCAAGCCATCCTCCTGTCTCAGCCTCCTGAGTAGCTGGGACTACAGGTTCACACCACCATGCCAAGCTAATTTCTTTTTTGTGTTTTTGTTTCTTAGACAGAGTTTCACTTTTGTTGCCCAGGCTGGAGTGCAATGGCATGGTTTTGACTCGCTGCAACCTCCGCCTTCTGGGTGCAAGTGATTCTCCTGCCTCAGCCTCCTAGCTATTGCTGGGACTACAGGCACACACCACCATGCCCAGCTAATTTCTTGTATATTTAGTAGAAACAAAGTTTCACCATGTTACCCACGCTGGTCTTAAAACTCCTGACTTCAGGTGATCCACCCACTTTGGCCTCCCAAAGTGCTGAGATTATAGGCATGAGCAGCCATGCCTGGCATAATTTTTAAATTTTTAAGTTTTGTAGAGATCGAGTCTTGCTGTGTTACCTAGGCTGGTCTTGAATTCCTGACTTCAAGGGACCCTCCTGCCTTGATCTCCCAAAGTGTTGGGATTATGGGCATGAGCCACTGTTTCTGGCTTGAAATACTGTTCTATTCTAGTTGTTGGAAGCTGCTTAGCTGAGTAGTTGATAGAGAAAATAGGTAGCATATGTTCTGTGGTATAGCCAATATTTGATGAAATATTATACTTTCTTGTTTGACAAAGAAGGATGTAAGGACTGTGATTTTATGCCTGTAACACACTTACTGATTCACAGCCTTGCCTAACTTCCCTCCTTGGCCACCACCATTCGTTATAAGTACAGCCTGCCCCTCTGTCTCAGGAATAATGGTAAAATAATAACCATAGTAAGAGATGCAATAATGGCTTCCCATTCAGAATGTGGTTCACCTACATATTCTCATTTGTGACTTACAGGAATTCTCAGGCTAGGTGCTCTTATTCCAACTTTACAGTTGAGAACACTGAGGCACAGGGAGGTTTGCTAGCTTGTCCTCACTGCTGCTGAGCTGTGTAGCTGTGTCTGTCTGCTCTCCCCTGCTGATGGCACCTCTCTGCACTCAGCCACCACATACCTCCCTCAACTCCTGAATTCTGCCCATCCCCTAAACATTTCCCAAAGGCCTGCTTCTAGGAGGGTACCACATAATCCTTTCACCTTCCAGGCATTAAGAATGTAGTGAGAGGTAAGGGGCCAGTCATTTCAGCAGCCTTTTTTTTTTTTTTCTCCATCAGATGGACTTTAAGATGTGAGCTTTAAGACATCAGCTTGTGATGACTTTAAGACATCAGCCTTGACTGAGCTCAGGGCTGTGGGAGTGTGGGGACAGGAGAAAGTTGCTTCAATAGGCGGAGTGCTTCGTGAGTATATTGTGAGGCTTGAGTGTGGTATGTGTGAGCGTGAGCGCACATGGGTTATCCTGAATGTACCTGTGTGTGAGTGTGTATGTGTATGTGGCTGAGTGTGTTTGTCAAGTAAAATCAGCCTGGCAAGGGAGGAGATGGCCAGGGAGCACTTTCAAGATTTGACGACAGGCTTGGATCTTAGCTTTCATTGCACACTCCAAAGTGTTTTTCTGAGCTGAGGAGTGAGTTGTGTGTGGTGCAGTAGGAAAGCAGGTGAAGGCAGGGCCATGGCAAGGAAGCTGGGCCACGTTCTGCAGAGGCATGTGTGGGGAGAGCAGGGGACTGGGAGCCTGAGGTGGAAGTCAGCTCTCCCATCAGGACAGATCTCCAATCCTTGTTTTCGTCCTCACCACCCCTGCCTGTGCATTTGCTCTTCTGTGTTGGTACATGTGCCTGCTCACTGGCGTTGGTGCTCAGACAAAACTGTGATGCCCTGTGGTGGCAGTGACCATCTTTCTGCTCATGTGGGATCCGGGAGCCTCAACGGATGCCTTATGATTAGAAGGGCCAGAAAAATAAAGTGGGCTGAAAGACTGACACTGCCACCCGCAGCAATGAGAAGGAAGGTGGTGTGGCACAGACCTGGCCCAGTGTGAGAAATGTTGGAATCCATGGCAGGGAGCTACCACCCATGGCCAGCAACGGGAGGCTAGACCCATCTAGACCTGAGTCCCGGACAGTGTGTTCGGTCAGGGGATGGCGGGCCAGGCAACAGAAGATGGAGGGCACATTGGAGCCCAAGAGTAGCTGATACAGAAAAGAAATTAATAGGCTCAGGTCACACTTTGGAAAGTTGGGAGACTTTGGGGAAAAAAAAAAGGGGGGGGCGGAAAAAGCCACACATGGAGGTGTATGTCTGTTTTCCCAGCTACTCAGGAGGCTGAGGCAGGAGGATTGATTGAGCCCAGGAGTTTGAGGCTACAGTGAGCTATTATTGTGTCACTTCATTCCAGCCTGGGAAATAGAGCTGTTTCTTTGGAAAAAAAATAAGTTTCAAACCTTGATTCTGTGCTCTGACCTTTTCCTGGTCCATGTCATTCACCTTGCTGCTTTGTTGCATATCTGAACTCTCAGGGGTGGTTCTCTTGCTTCTTGGTTCCTCTACAGGGCAGAGACTGCAGGCCTTACCCCTGTGCCATGCCCCAGTGCAGTCCCTGAGTTCTCTCTGGGCTGGAGGGAGGCCCTAAGCCCTAAGAGTGTCCATCTCCTGATGGTCTTTTAAGGCAGTCATATGGTTCCCCAGGGAGATTCCATGAAAATTCCCCAGATCCTGCTTTTCCTTGCACAAATTTCTGTGATTGACCAATTTATAAAAACAGCTCATGCTAACATAGAACACCAGAGAACCAGGAAGCTACGAGGAAGGAAACTAGTTGACCTGTAGAAATCCTGGCTAGTGTGGCTCTGTCCCGCCAGATTCTGATATTGGGGTAAAAGGATGCTGTGCACTTATAAGCCAGGTCATGCTGTACCTGCTAGATTGTACCCTTGTCACTTTGCTGATAAAGATTGTACCCCATTTCTAAACATTCTGCTGTTTTTATTTCTAGAAGTTATTTGTTCTGTTCTGTGGAGCACAGGAATTTAGTAGCTTAACCAGTCCTCTGCTGTTTCCAACATTCACAGTCTGCATCTGTGCCCTTAGGAAGGGAAAACTGAACAAACCCTTTTGTCCTTCCCATATCCTGCATAATTATCAGTCTCCCAGGAGCAGGTTTTGTCGCCATTGTAGGGTAGGCTTGTATTTATGTATCTTTTTATTTATTTGAGATTGAGCCTTGCTCTGTCACCCAGGCTGGAATGAAGTGACTCAATTTCTGCTCACTGCAAGCACTGCCTTCTGGGTTCAAGCAATTCTTCTGCCTCACACTCCTGAGTAGCTGGGATTACAGGCACCTGCCACCACCCCTGGCTATTTTTTGTATTTTTAGTAGAGATGGGGTTTCACCATGTTGGCCAGGCTGATCTTGAACTCCTGACCTCAGGTAATCTGCCCACCTCAGCCTCCCAAAGTGCTGGGGTTACAGGTATGAGCCATCGTGCCCAGCCACTTGTGTGTCTTTTAGAGAAATGCTAGTTTATATTGTTTGACAAAAGCACAATCCTGTCTGTAAGAAAAGTCTCTTCATTTAAATGTTGCATAGCTTGTGTCATTAGGGTCCTTGTCAAGGCAGAAACACATCAAATGGTGGTCTTTAATTTAAACACATTAAACGTCGATGGCTGGACACACTCATTTTGGGTGGGGGGGTAAATGCCAAGGACAATGAGTCATGTGGTAGTTTTATGTTTAGTTTAGTTTAGTTTGTATGTATGTTGAAGAAACTGCCAAGCTGTTTTCTAGAGTCTCTGTATCTTCCTTTTACATTCCCACCTGCAGTGTATGAGTGGTCTAGTTTCTCTGCATCCTCACCCGCATTTGATGTCACTATTTGTAATTTTAGCCACCCTGATAGGCATATAGTAGCATCACTATGGTTTTCATTTGCATTTCCCTATTGGGTAATGATGTACATCTTTTCATATGCTTTTTTGCCCTCTGCTGTATATTCTCTTTGGTAAAATATCTTTCTGCCTTTAGATCCCTTGCCCATGTTCTTTTCCTTGTTTTTTTGTTATTGTTTTTTAGATGGGGTCTTGCTCTTTTGCCGTGCTGGAGTGCAGTGGTGCAGTCTTGGCTCACTGCAATCTTTGCCTCCCAGGTTCAAGCAATTCTCCTGCCTCAGCCTGCTGAGTAGCTGGGTCTGCAGGCAGGCACCACCACGCCCAGCTAATTTTTGTATTTTTAGTAGAGACAGGATTTCACAATGTTAGCCAGGATGGTCTTGATCTCTTGACCTTATGATTCGCTCGCCTCAGCCTCCCAAGGTGGTGGTACTACAGGTGTGAGCCACTGCGCCCAGCCTTTTTTTATTCTTTACAGAAATCAGATCTTATGTTACCCAGGCTGGTCTCAAACTCCTAAACTCAAGTGATCCTCTTGCCTCAGTCTCCTATGTAGCTGGGAGATGGCAGGTGTGCACCACTGTGCTTGGCTAATTTTTAATTTTTTGTAGAGATGTCATCTCACTATTTTGCCTAGGCTAGCCTAGAACTCCGGAGCTCAATCAGTTCTACCACTTTGACCTCCCAAAGTGCGGGAACACCAGGCATACACCAGCACACTTTTGCCTATGTTCTAATTTGATTGTTTTCTTTTTTATTCTGTTAAATTTTGAGAGATCTTTATTATATATTTTAGACAGCAGTGCTTTGTTGAATGTGTGCTTTGCAAACATTTCCTTCCAGTCTATAGCTTGTCTTTTTATCTTTCTATCTGGCTCTTTCACAGTAGAAACATTTTAAATTTTGATGAGGTCCAGTTTGTCTGCCAGTCTTTGCTTTTATGATTCAGGCTTTGGTGTCAAGTCTAAGAACTCTGCCCTGTTCTAGATCCTGAGGATTATGTTTTTTATTTGAATTCATGATCCATTTTGAGTTTTATTTCATATGAAGCATAAGACATTTAGGTGGAGGCCTATCATTTTTCCTTTGAATGCGGATTGCTTCAGCACCATTTATGGAAAGGCTATCCTTCCTTCTGAAGTGCATTTGCACTTTGTCAAAAAATCCACTGGGCATATCTGCATGGATCTTTCTCTTGGATTCTCCATTCTGTTCTGTGCATTGCTGTCTGTGCCCGCCCCCTGCCAATATTCTCCTTTCTTAATTAACCTAGAGTTAAAGAAAGTCTTTAAATCTTGTTGACTAATTTCTTCTACTTCTTTTTCAAAATTGTTTTAGCTATTTTAGTTTCCCTGCCTTAATTTTTTAAACTGTTTGTTTGATTTTTATTTAAAAAATACTAATAAACTTTTGTTTTTGCTGTTCTTATTATAAAAAATAATTAGGCTGTCCACGGTGGCTCACGACTATAATCCCAGCACTTTTGGAGACTGAGGTGGGTGAATCATGAGATGAAGACTTAAAGACCAGCCTGGCCACTATGGTGAAACCCAATGTCTACTAAAAAAAAATACAAAATTAGCCATGTGTGGTGGCATACACCTGTAGTCTTAGTTACTAGAGAGTCTGAGGCAGAAGAATCACTTCAACCTGCGAGGCGGAGGTTACAGTCAACTGAGATCACACCACTGTACTCCAGCCTAAGTGGCAGAGTGAGACTCTGTATCAAAAAAAAAAAAAAAAAAACTAGCATTTTAATGTAACTTTATAGAAGCCATAAATTCAAGAAATATGTGGTGTTTGCCCTTTAAAATTGAGAGCAGGACTTTGTAGCATTTCCCTTCTGAGATGAAGAGAGTTTCTGTAAGGGATATCATATAAAAACTAAGCCAAGAGACTGCGTCTCAAAAAACAACTTATTTTGTCTTAAAGTATACAATTAAGTTATTATTTACTATAGTCTCTGTATTGTGCTATCAAATCATAGATTTTCTTTTTCACTGCATAATGGCAACAATGAATAGTAGGTCTTTTAAAATTTTTATTATTTCATTTTATTTTCTAACTTTCCAAACTTGTCAGAATAGTAGGCTTTGCTCATTCTATTTTTTTGTACCCTCTCTGCCTTTCTATATAAATTTTAGAATAATCTTATCTATGTTTACAAAACATCTTGCTCGAATTTTTTGGGGAATTATGCTAAACCTGTGTATAAAGTTGCACACATTTTAACTCATGTTGTCACATTTCTCTCCAGAAAGGGTGGACAGGTTGACGTTTTCACCAGCAGGGCCCAGGATATGTGTGTCCACCTTTGCAAACTCACACAGTGGCTGTCTTTATTTGGCTTTGCCAAGCTGATTGCAGAACTCGGCACATTATTTTGTTTTGTAATGCTTAAATTACCATTGAAGCAGGACGTTTTCTCTCTAACTTTGCTGCAGCTCTTCTTTCTGAATTGTATTTCACTTTTTGCTCATTTTTAAATTAGATGTCTTTTTCCTCATGATTTGTAAAAGCTTTTTCTCACTTGCCAAGTCTTCTCCTTCTCTTAGAAACATTTACCCTAGTTCTAGATTAGGAACATCTCATGGTGCTGTTGGAGAGAGCTAACTATCCAGTTCAGAGAGGTAAGACATGCCCTAGAGTTTCCCTGATGCCTTTTTTTTTTTTTTTTTTGCTGGAGTGCAATAGTGCAATCTTGGTTCACTGCAAGCTTCACCTCCCATGTTCAAATGATTCTCCTGCCTTGGCCTCCTGAGTAGGTGGGATTACAGGCATGCATCACCATGCCTGGCTAATTTTTGTATTTTTCAGTAGAGACGGTTTCACCATGTTGGCCAGGTTGGTCTTGAACTCCTGAACTCAGGTGATCCAACTGCCTCAGCCTTCTAAAGTGCTGGGATTACAGGTGTGAGCCGCCGTGCCAGGATTCTGATGCCTTTTGAATGCTACTGAGTCAAATCCCAGTTCTGCCACATGCTTTCCACATGACCAAGCCAGGTTACTGTACCTTCAAAATGCGGGCTGGCCTGTCGGGTGGGGGGCGGGGTACATGTGGGATAATGGTTGTGAAAAGTCCATGCAGAATCTCTGAGAGGAAGGCAAAAATGCAAGGATTATCAAGCAGGCTCTACTTCAGACTATGCTATTGTATCAGCATGGCTAACATAGTGAAACCCCTGCTCTACTAAAAATAAAAAATTTGGCTGGGTGTGGTGGTGTGCCTCTGCAATCCCAGCTACTTGGGAGGTTAGGCAAAAGAAGAACTGAGGAGGTAGAGGTTGCCGAGAGCCGAGATCATGCCATTGCCTTCCAGCCTAGGTAACAGAGCGAGACTCTGTCTCAAAAAAAAAAAACTCAACTGAAAATGTATTTCAGATTTGATCATTGGCAGAGAAGGCACCTTTGTCATCCAAAGCAAGGGCCTCTGGAGTCTGTGAACCTGTGGAGGTGATATGCTGTTTGCTATCTTGACCTGACAACTGTCACCTTTACTGATAGGTGACAAACAGCCTGCCTGACTTGGCCTTGTTTCTGTGGGTCTTATTGATCTGGGAAAACATATTTTGGACGCAAGCTAGAGTTTGAACCCAGAAATTGACACATTTGTGATGACTGGACACTGTCATCTAATGAGGTTGTAAGAAGCTAAGGGTAATGGCCCTTCTGGATACTTCCTGTACCACTCCCACAGAGACAGTGTCACAGGGCTGCTGTTGCTATACACTTACCTCCTAATTCTTTACTTTGTTGTTTTTGTCTTTTTTAAAATGATGACTCCTTAATCTCTTTATTTTCTTTCTTTTTCAAATTATTCTAATGTTTTTTTTCTGCCTTTTTGATATTTCCATTTTTTTTTCTTTTTCTTTTTGTTCTGAGTTTCTCCTCTCCCCTTTCAGATCTTCATGCTATTTTTCTTCTATTTTCACTCTGTCTTGGTATTGATCTCTGTACTTTTAGTTCTTGTATGTTCACAGGTATTGGCATCCCCTAGAGAAGCTGACTGTAATCTGGGCCTTATTCTTAATTGGAATGACCCTTTGCAGTACAAAAGTATGCAAGTGTTGAGTGCATATTGGTGCAAATCTAGTGACTATAACTGGAAGGAGCCTATGCCGCCCGATTTTATTCAGTGTGAGAAATCGTACAACAGCAGTCCAGGAATTTGTTGAAAAAACACTGTAATCCTGTCCTTCAGACAGTACTGTTTTTCCTTACCAATTGTATTTTCTTTAGCTGTTTCCACACCCATTCTGTATAACTAAGAGTAATTGTGCATTCTTCACTTTTATCACTTATTTTTCTTAATATTTACTTTTTTGAGACTGAGTTTTGCTCTGTCACCCAGGCTGGAATGCAGTGGTACAATCTTGGCTTATGCAACCTCCACCTCCTGTGTTCAAGCGATTCTCCTGCCTCAGACTCCCAAGCAGCCTGGACTACAGAAGCGTGCCACTATGCCCAGCTAATTGTTTGTATTTTTAGTAGAGAGCAGGTTTCACTGTGTTAGCCAAGAGGGTCTCGATCTCCTGACCTCGTGATCTGCCCACTTTGGCCTCCCAAAGTGCTGGGATTACAGGCTTGAGCCACTACTCACTCCTGGCTTTTGTCACTTCTTAAATCGGCAGAGCCTCACTTTGTCTTCCATTCTGGAATGCAGTGACATGATCTTGGCTCACTGCAACGACTGCCTCCCAGGTCCAAGAGATTCTCCCCCCAGGTAGTTGGGATTACAAGCACATGCCATTGCACATGGATAATTTTTGTAATTTTAGTAGAGATGGAGTTTTACCAAGTTGGCCAGGCTGGTCTCAAATTACCTCAGGTGATCCATCTGCCTTGGCCTTCCAAAGTACTGGGATTACAGGTGTAAGCCACCATGCCTGGTCATGTGCTATTTTTTTTTTTTTTTAACCTCACTCAGTAAAACACTAACACATTTAAACCTTTGGAGTCAGCATTTTAGTAGCTGCTTAATTGCCCGCTGGGTTGACACACTTATCTGGATACCTCTCCTTTCCCCTAGGAGATGCCTGATTGAGGTTAGGAGATGCCTGATTGAGGTCAGGACATGGTGAGAGGTGTGTAGACTTGGCCGCTGGCCAGATTGGATCCAGGTATGGCCTCTTGTGGCCCCAGTTGGCTGTGTGATCCTAGATGAGTCATTGACCTTCTCTAAACAGTGATGTTTTGGGTCTTTGAGGGGCCAGAAAGTGGAATGTCTTCAGTGTCAAACTCAGGATATTGTACTTTCCTCTTGCCATGGTGGGAGCAATCACTGGCCAGCTCTCCCTGGGTGGGGGCTTGTGTGCATGTCTGACCACTTGGGTAGCTGGAGAAGGAGAGATGAGATGGGTGAGAACCAGACCCAAGGCAAAGAAAACAGTCGCAAGCTTTTGTGCCCGGTGATTCATGGTGATGTGTGGAAACTCCTCTTCTGATTCTGGAACCAGAGACCAATCTCAGAGGATAGAGTGTCTTTTCTCTCTGAGCTGTCTAAGGAGCTGAAATCTCTTTGTTCACTTATTGGAAATTGACACTGGGCTTCTGCTGTTGCTGTTTTCTGGGTGACTGTATTGTTTGCCCTAGAATTATGATTTACTAAAGAAAATTAAGTTTACGTTTTCTAAATCAACTAATCTTAATAATATCTGTGCCTGAGTTCTCTGTTCAGAGTTCAGAACTGAGTTCTCTGTTCAGAGAATGTTTAAAATATATTTTTGACTCTTAACTATCATCGTATATGTTGGTCATGACAAAATTGAGGGGTTAACCTTTTATTCTCCCAACTGGGTGTGTTTGGTTTTGAACAATATCTGTGTTTTTGTTTACAGATTCCCACGGAAAAATTATTGTGTGAACTTATTACAAGCAGGTAAGTTTAGCCAAAGTCTTTTATATTGAACTAGAGAGGGACTGAGCTGGAAAGCACAGTACAGAGTAGAAGCTCAGCTGAGCAGCCTTTGTCCTTTTCTGTTCTCTATCACCAGCCACTGAGCATGGCGGGTTCTGCTTCACCTGTTGCTGCATTTGCTGAACAGTTATCCCACCTCTTGCTTTCCCATCTCAGGTTGATCTGACATATGCAGGGAGAGTGGGGGCAAGTGAAGCTGTATTTTTTCTAAAGAAGTCTGGCCTTTCAGACATTATCCTCAGGAAGGTAGGTGAAGATAACTAGGAGTTTTTTTTTCTGTGGTTTCCCTCACAGCTCTGCCTGGCAGGTCAGCGCCAGCCTGTGAAGATTCTTTTCCAAGGGGCCATGCCTTTTAGTGATTGGCCTGTTCACTGCATACCTCTCAGGCTGTAATTGTTGGATACAAGGGCCCAGGTGGTAGCTCTCACCACTTGGGTAGCAGACAAGAGACCTGCGAACTTTTGGGTTCTTGACAGCTAATAGATGTTGTTGGGGAAATAAGGATGTCATAAACACCACTGGTTTGGGAGCTGAGTGCACCTTGATGTGCTCTGGGCCCTGCAACTGACTGGTTGTGTGCCCCTGGACAGATCATTCACCTGCTGTAAATTGGCCTCTTCATCTGCAGTGCAACTTTGAAACAGTTGCTCCTGCCCCACAAGGTCCTTGGTTAACAAGACTAGTGGTCTGGCGGTGGTGGCTCTTGTTTTTGTTAACACACGGGCAAAGATTAGCAGTCATGCTTTTAAGCATTTTTGTGTTTCTGCTGATATGAGACTTGGCTGACCCAGAAGGTAAAGGGTTCTTGGACAAACAGGTATATATGTGTGTGCACAGAGCAAGTGGAGGGGCTGGGCAGAGCCTCCAGGATGGGTGACCTCTGTGCCTCCTTCTACGTTACTCTGCTGTCAAGTATTACTAGGCAGGAGCATAGCTATCAAACTTAACATGGGAAGATTTTAGTTTAAAATAAACATCTTTTAAACACTTGGAGTCATCTTTCATGGCTAGAGTATCTTTTCACATTTTGTAACCTTACATGTGATTAAAGTGTTGTCCAGACTTTTTGTATTGAAATAACTTTAGTCTCTCATTTAAGTTGCACAAATAGCTTGAAGAGTTTCTGCGTATCTTTCACCAGCTTTCCCTATTGATGGCGTCTTAGTTAACAACAGCACAGTGATCAGAACCAGAAAGTAGACATTAGTGTAACACTAAAGGCCTTAGTAAGAGTTGAGCAGATCTATATGTAGTTTTGTATGTGTGTGTGTGTGTGTGTGTGTTTTTGTGTTTGTAGTTCTATCAAATTTTATCAATTGCATAGATTTGTGTAATCAGAACCACAATCCAGACACAGAACTGTTTCTCACCCAGATCATTGCCCTTCTCCTGCCCCTTTCACAGTCGTACCTTCACTAACTCCTGGCACTCACTGACTGGTCTGTTTTCCATTATGATAATTTTGTTGTTTAAAGAATTTTCTGTAAAAGAAATTTAAGGTTGAACATCCTAAATCCAAAACTCCAAAATTCAAATGCTTCAAAATATTTTAACTTTTTGATTGAGGGCATGACATTCAAAGTAAATGCTCTTTGAAGCATTTTGGATTTGTAAATTAGTGATGCTCAATTGGTACGTATAAGGCAGGTATTAAAAAATTTGAAATCTGAAATTCTTCTGATCCCAAGCATTTTGAATGAGGGTTACGTAGTCTGTACTTGTAAGTAATTTTAGGTGGTTATATATGGCTGTTTTGTTGGAAGGGGCCTTGTTTGTGCTATGCCATGGCTCGTAATCCAGTCTTTGAGGAAGGCACCTTTACTTGTCCCTCCATTCTTTGACATTCATGGTGCACATTTGTATGTTTTCTCTCTCTCTCTCTCTCTCTTTTTTTTTTTTTTTTTTAATTTTTTTGAGCCTTGCTCTGATCCCTATGCTGGAGTGCAGTGGCACAATTAAGGCTTACTGCAGCCTCCACCTTCTGGGCTCAAGAGGTCCTCCTGCCTCTGCTTCCTGTGTAGCTGGGCTCAGGCATTTACTGCCACACTTGGCTCATATTTTATTATTTTTTGTAGAGATGAGGTCTCACTATATTGCCCAGGATAATCTCGAACTCCTAGGCTCAAGTGATCCTCCCATCTCAGCCTCCCTAAGCGCTGGGATTACAGATGTGAACCACTGCTCTCAGTGTCACTACGGAATGTTAAATATCCTGAGAATTCTTGTGGAAAAGAAATTTGACTTGACTTTGCTTAACATAGTTCCCCATAACCTTTTTTTTTTTTTTTTTTTGAGTTGAAGTCTCACTCTGTCACCTATGCTGGAGTGCAGTGGCGTGATCTTGGCTCACTGTCTGCCTCCTGGGTTCAAGCAATTCTCTGCCTCAGCCTCCCGAGTAGCTGGGATTACAGGCACCCACCACCATGCTCTGCTAATTTCTTTTTTTATTTTTAGTAGAGACGGGGTCTTACCATTTTAGCCGGGCTCATCTTAAGCTTCTGACCTCGTGATCCAACTGCCTCAGCTTCCCGAAGTGCCTGGATTACAGACATGAGTCAGCGTGCCTGGCCAACCATTTCTTTTCTCGTTTCTCTTTTTTTAAAAGTATCTATGTATTAATTATTTTCTTTTCTCAGACCTTGCAGGAATTAAATTTCCCCTTCCCCAACATCCTAGTATGATCCTCTATACTCTACAAGGGCTTCTGAGGACAGCAGGCTAAGAGAGGCTGATTTTAGCACTTAACATTTTGAAGACATTTAAAAAACTCTAACTGTATTTATTTATAGCTTTAAAACTATTCATGTTTCTAGTCCAGTTAATTAATTTTAAAAAAGTGGTGATGCATTAAGTCCGCTGAGCCTGTGGTGTGGGGGGTTCTGGGTTCAAAGTGGAGGCACCTGATGGTCAAGTTCAGGTTCTTTGTCCCTTGTGGGGACTGGAGTCCATGTCAGTCTGCTGGAGGTGAGCAGGGAATGCTCTCTTTAGCAAGGCTGAGGTGATAGTGGTGAACAGCAGATATAAAGTTTTAGCCAACTGTGTTTATTGCAGATTGCTTTTTTAAAAAATTCAACACATAGCTTGGTTCAGTGGCTCACACTTGTAATCCTAGCTACTCAGGAAGCTAAGGCAGGAGGACATAAATTTGAGACCAGCCTGGGTAACATAGCAAGATCCCATCCCTTAAAAAGATAATAAAAACTTTGCTGGGCATGGTGATGCACACCTGTGGTCCCAGCTATTTAGCAGGCTGAGTCAGTAGGATCACTTCAGCCTCAGAGTTTGAGGCTACAGTGAGCCATGATGTTACCATTGTGCACAGGCCTTGGTGCCACAGCGAGATTCCATCTTTAGAAAGAACAAACAAAAATTCAGCACGTTTGTTTCCTCACTTGTCACCTTAAGCATGTAATTTTGTTGCTTTATACAATCTAACCTTTCCAAAATATTGTGAACTCATGATATTTGGGAAATACCTGCATCTGAAATTTTATAGAGTTCCAGATGCAATGAGCTAAGTGCATTTTATTCTATTCATTTAAACAGTGTCCCCAAGGTGAGTCCAATTCAGCCCAATTCTCCTGGGGGCTTTTGTGCAGCCTTCATTGTTGAAGTGGACCTCCTCTTTTCCTAAAGCCCGCTGTTGGCAACAGCTCCCCCTGCCATCAGTGGCAATATGCTGCTGCTTACTCCTTTCTTTTCTTTGGACTTTCAGGGTTCCTGTGTTGCACTGAGACTGGTGGGCTGTGCACAGAGTGGCCACAAAGTTACCTTGAGCAATCTGAATTTGAGCATGTGACCGCCTCAGTTTGTGAGTGTCCAAGTCCATCAGGTTCTCATTTGTCTAATAGCGCGCGCGTGTGTGTGTGTGTGTGTGTGTGTGTGTGTGTGTGCGCGCACATCTCTGTGTTTTCTCTAGTCCTCCCTTTTTATTTCAGTGAAATTCACATAATTCAAAATTAATAATTTTAAAGTGAACTATTCAGTGGCATTTACTGTGTTCGTAATTTTGTACCATTATGACCTCTATTTCTGGGACATTTTCATTACCTCAAAATGAGACTCCATCTGCATTAAGTCACCATTCTTTGATTCCCCTGTCCCAGTCTCTGGCAACCACTAATTTTATTTCTATCAATGGATTGCTTGTCTTGAACATTTCATATCAATGGAATCATATAACATGACCTTTTGTGTCTGGCTTCTCTCCCTCAGCATTGTGTTTCCAGGGTTCAACCATGTTGAAGCATGGATCAGTCCTTCTGAATCATATTCATTCATGTGGCTGAATCATATTCCATTCTGGGGATAGCCCATTTCTTTATCTATTTATCTACCTATGAACATATGGGTTCTGTCCACTGGGCTATGAGTATTCATGTACAAGGATTTATTTTAACACCTGTTTTTAATTCTTTTAGTTAAAATCACTGGTTTTTAACTTAATACCTAGCAGTGGAATTGCTGGATCATGTAGTAATTCTTTGTTTAACTTTTTGAGTGTTCTTTTTTTTGCAAGCACTTTGAAATGTGTATTCTTTTCATCAAACCCACCCTCCTATCATTTAATTCTAACTCAGACACAAAGGAATGTTTCTCTCTCTTCTCAGGATGGCACCAGCAATCCTCTGATGGTCACGCCACCCTCAGCAGAGGACCACTGGGCTGTGAGGGTAAGTGAACAGGACAGCTTTTTGGATGTCTTCCGGATAGAATTGTTCTAGCAGTTGTTCAAGAATTGTTCTGGAATTCTTCTACTTTGACATTTTATAGAATGATTGTGTCCCCTCTTCTGTCTCAGTGTAAGTGGCCACAGAACGTGGATGAAACACCTCTTCAAATGAATATATTCTTTTTCTGTTCTTTTTGTCACCTTTCTGTGTCTCAATTATATTTCATTATGGGGATGCATCACTTCTTTATTCATCTACAAATCAACATGTAGGTTCTGTCCACCCTTTTGAGTGTTGTGAATAGTATGTGCTGTTTGTTTTTGACAAGGTCTATGGTCTAACTTTCATATATTTATATGTGTGTGTGACACACACACACACACACACACACATATATATTAATTGCACTTTAGGTTCTGGGGTACATGTGCAGAATATACATGGCAATGTGGTTTGCTGACTCCAACCCCATCACCTATATCTGGCATTTCTCCCCATGTTATTCCTCCCAAACTCCCTACCCACTGTTGTCCCTCTGCTAGCCATCCCTCACAGACCCCAGTGTGTGATACGCCCCTCCCTGTGTCCATGTGTTCTCATTGTTCAACACCCACCTATGACTGAGAACATGCCCTGTTTGATTTTCTGTTCTTGTGTCAGTTTGCTGAGAATGCTGGTTTCCAAGCCCCTAGGACACAAACTCATCTTTTTTTATGGTTGCATAGTATTCCATAGTGTATATGTGCCACATTTTCCTTGTCCAGTCTATCATCAATGGGCATTTGGGTTGGTTCCAGGTCTTTGCTATTGTAAACTGTGCTGCAATGAACATTCGTGTGCATGTGTCCTTATAGTAGAACAATTTATAATCCTTTGGATATATACCCAGTCCTGGGATTGCTGGATCAAATGTAATTTCTATTTCTAGGTCTTTGAGGAATCACCACACTGTCTTCCACAATGGTTGAACTAATTTACACTCCCTCCAACAGTGTAAAAGTGTTCTTATTTCTCCACATCCTCTCCAGCATCTGTTGTCTCCAGATTTTTTAATGATCGCCATTCTAACTGGCATGAGATGGTATCTCAATGTAGTTTGATTTGCATTTCTCTAATGACCAGTAATGATGAGCATTTTTTCATATGTTAATTGGCCTCATGTATGTCTTCTTTTGTAAAGTGTCTGTTCATCTCCTGTGCCCACTTTTGAATGGACTTGTTTGTTTTTTTCTTGTAAATCTGTTTTAGTTCTTTGTCAATTCTGAATATCAGCCCTTTGTCAGATGGGTAGACTGCAAAAATTTTTTCCCATTCTGTTGGTTTCTGGTTCACCCTAATGATAATTTCGTTTGATGTGCAGAAGCTTTTAAGTTTAATTAGATTCCATTTGTCTATTTTGGCTTTTGTTGCCACTGCTTTTGGTGTTTTAGTCATGAAGTCCTTGCCTAAGTCTGTGTCCTGAATGGTATTGCCTACAATTTCTTCTAGGGTTTTCACAGTGTTAGGTCTTATGTTTAAATCTTTAATCCATCTGGATTGAATTTTATTTTATGGTATAAGGAAAGGTTCCAATTTCAGCTTTATGCACATGGCTAGCCAGTTTTCCCAACACTGTTTATTAAACAGGGAATCTTTCCCCATTGCTTATTTTTGTCAGGTTTGTCAAAGTGCAATTAAATTAGAACTCAAGGTTAAGAAACTAACTCAGAACCATACAACTTCATGGAAACTGAACAACTGGCTCCTGAATGATGACTGGATAAACAATTAAATGAAAGCAGAAATAAAGATGTTCTTCGAAACCAGTGGGAATGAAGACAAAATGTACCAGAATTTCTGGGACACATTTAAATCAGTGTCTAGAGGGAAATTTATAGCATTAAATGCCCACATGAGAAGCAAGGAAAAATCTAAAATCGACACAAAGTTGAAAGAGCTAGAGGAGCAAGATCAAACAAATTCAAAAGATAACAAGAAATAACTAAGATCAGAACAGAACTGAAGGAAATAGAGACACAAAGAACTCTTCAACATATCAATAAATCCAGGAGCTGGTTTTTTGAAAAGAGCAACAAAATAGACAGACTACTAGCCAGAGTAATAAAAAAGAAAATAGAGAAGAATAGAAAAGCTGCAATAAAAAATGATAAAGGGGATATCATCGCTAATTCCACAGATATACAAACCACCATCAGAGATTACTTCAAACAACTCTATGCACATAAACCAGTAAATCTAGAAGAAATGTATAAGTTCCTGGACACTTACACCCTCCAAAGACTAAACCAGGAAGAAGCTGAATCCCTGAATAGACCAATAACAAGGGCTGAAGTTAAGGCAGCAATTAATAGTCAACCAACCAAAAAAAGTCTAGGTCCAGACGGGTTCACAGCCAAATTCTACCAGATATACAAAGAGGAGCTGGTACCATTCCTTCTGAATCTATTCCAAACAATACAAAAAATGGGAATCCTCTCTAACTCATTTAGTGAGATCAACAACATCCTGATACCAAAACCTGGCAGAGACACTACTACAAAAGAAAACTTCAGACCAATATCCATGATGAACATCAATGCAAAAATCTTCAGTAAAATACTGGCAAACCTAATGTAACAGCACATTAAAAAGATTGTCAATCACAGGCAAGCCCGGCCATGTAAGAGGGATATATTAATGTCACTTGGTAGAAAGATTTTTTTTAATCAATGCATATAAAGATGAAACCAGAAAAAAAAAATGCCTTTAGAGAAAGGGGTTCTTACGGAGTAAACGCAGAATTTACCTTAGCGGTCATTCAATGTTTTGTTAGTTGGCAGTCACATTGCTTAATAAAATTTTTCTTATATGTCTCCTTAATTATTAGTCCTGGGAAACATTTACACAGTTTGTTACTTTGCCTGTCTCTTTCAATTATTACTTCAGATTTTGAGCTCTAGTAGTTTGCACTTATACTAACATGAGGACTTACAAAGAAAGAACCACAGCATAAAATGCAAGTCCTCACATGATTTTTCTACAGTTCAGGAATCTAGATCTGCTCAATGAGATATCGATTGCTGTTTTATTTTAACAAAGTATGTTTTATGAATCAAGTTTCTTCAAAACATAGAATAATTTTTTTCAAGACTAAAATAATGTATTTTATACACAACAGATCAGAACACTTCATAATCTGCCAACAGAGATAATTATAAGATCAGGAAATCTGTAATCATTGTTAGCTATTCAAACCTCTTAACAGCATTTCAAGTAATGAAGAACAATCACAGGACATCAGCACAAAGAGGCTCATTTTTCACTGGGGCAGTGAAGTAGGTGGCACGAATATTACTGACTCTTATAAACTATAAATAGTGTATACAACTGTATAGACCATCATCTATCTTATGAGTGACAGTGATTGGAGTAGCTAGGCAATTTTAATACTTTCCAGAATTTGATAAATGTCTGTTTACATATCTATTCTCTCCATAATTATAAATACTTCCGTGATAACCCTCATCAATTTTATTACACCATCCTAAACATTCTTGGTCTGCTTTACTATTTATTCCCTCAATTCCCTTCCTTCATTCCTTAAATTTAGCAGCCTGTCATGGACCCTCATAGCTTTACCATGTATCTTCTTAAACAACTATTGTGAATACTGACTGGATCTTTTCAAAATCAGCAGAATAATATCTTATATTCTTATAATTTTAGGAACAACAACAACAAAACTCTTCAGTGATGAGGTGATCAGATCTTTTCAAATAACTCTTAGATGCCTATGGTTTTCCAAAACACAACTGAGGGACACCCTTAATCAATTAGAATGGACAATAAATGTTAAGTGGGCAATTATATGACCCTGCCTACTGCCAATGTGCACATCCCTTCCTTTACCAAGAGCATCTCTACACTTATGTTTTTGATAATATTCTGTAGATAAGACCATACCCGAAAATTAGCCTGGTGTGGGACAACATGCCTGTAGTTCTAGTACTGGGAGGCTGAGGAGGAAGGATCACTTGAGACCATGAGTTCAAGGCTGCAATAAGCTATAAGCTATGATCATACCACTGCACTCCAGCCTAGGTGACATGGAGACCCTGTCAAAAAAAGAAAAGGAAAGGAGGAAGGAAGGAAAGAAGGAAGGAAGGAAGGAAGGAAGGAAGGAAGGAAGGAAGGGAAAGGAAGTAAGTAGGGAGGGAAGGAAAGAAAGAGAAAAATAATGTATTTTAACAACTGATTCCTCTTCTTCTGCATTTTACTAATAATGTGAAAAATATTGAGTCCTAGTTCAGCACTAAGCATTGTATTTAAGTTCTCCATGTCTATTACTTCAATTAGGCTTATGAGGATCCAAGGAAGTAGTTTATTACTCTCATTTTTTAAAAAAGTGAAAATCAAGACTCAATGTTATAAACTAACTTAGTGTGAGAGGTTTCATTTCATCAAACTTTCATGTACCTTGATTATACAATGTATATTTTTAATCATTGTATTTAATAATAATAAATTATGAAGATAATTACAGGAAATAATCTGCAAAGATAACTCTTTATCTTACCTTATTAGTGATGTCTAGGTCTCATTCTCCAATGATATTATAAAATTAACTGAAAGCAAAATTTCTTAAACAAAGTAAATGATGTTTAAAATGACTATACAATTTAATTTGTCAAAAATTGACTGCTTGGTTAAGGAGTTAATCAGGAAGGGTTGAGGAGGGGAAGACTGGCATGTTTTTTTTTACAAGAGTTAAAAAAAAAAGTCTTATTTGACCTTTCTATCAGAAAAAATTTCACTGAGACAGCTGTCTGTCTCCCAGTCTTCCTCTTTTATATTTCCTCCTCTTAATCTTTTGCTTACATTTTATACTTTGCTTCATTATGTTGCTCTCTACTTTGTGTCATTATTTTGCTCTCTTCTGTCCCTTATTTTCTATCTTCCTATTGCCTTTCTTTTGCTCTTCTTTCTTCCTACCCTCATTTTCCTTATGGTATTCGGTAGGAAAGAGACAAAATGACGAAAAATACCTAGGTCTAGGTTATGAAGAACTGTTTCTGGAAGCAAGCCGAGTCTGGCTGCGTTTTCTTGAGGCCCAATAACGAGAAGCAGACAAACTAGGAAAGAAGGGAATTTATTGCTATAACCAGATACAGGGAAAAGGCTGGAGATAATTCCAACAGACCAAATGAAAGTGTTACAATTTTCTTAGTATTTATATAGCTTGGAGTTATGTGCCTATGTGCATATAACATTCAATGAAGTCTACTGGTAACTAATTTTGTTTCAACTAGAAGGTCTGAGGCAAAATAATGCTTGCTAAGTCTAATTAAAAGAACCCCAGTACCTTCAAGACCTGTCTATTGTGGTACTGGAGTGATTATTTCTCTCTTACCTCCTTTACAGTTTGGTCCAGGGAGCTGCCTTAGACTCTTCAATGGAATCTATTCTAACAGCTGCCTCTGTTACCTTGACTTGTCTCAGATTCCATTGACCAAAGATGATTCTTGGCCCTAGGAATGTAAGATTGTCTCTATTATTTTGACTTGCTCCAGGTTAGGGAGACGCCTATGGAAGGCTCCTTCTGACCATATATTTTGTTTCTAGCTTTTATGTCTGGGCACCAATTTCCCTAGGTTAACTATTTGCTCAATGTTAAGGCAGTGCTGTGGAAATCTATCTGTGTAACTGGAGTGCTTCGCAGGCCTGTCTGTGTGATTGTCGGAGAGAACTGTTTTGCCACAGAATCAGTCCCTTTCATCTAAACGGGTGTTCTCAACTCTTCATTGGTAATATCAGAGAATCAGAGAGGGCCTCCCTCTATGCTATGAGGCTTATTGGAGGCATATTTGATTAAAACAGGATGAGATTTTGGAGTAGGGACTGACCAAGTCTGAAATAAGACAACAGAGGTTGATTCTTCCCTTTCCTTTAATTTATTCATCCAACAGATATTTCAAGAATTATGTAGTGAACAGAACACACATACTCTCAAGGAGAATACAGCAAAGTAGTAGTTAAGCAAGTAATCAGTTGCCTTTTGTGCCCATTTGAGACATTAAATGTGTTGTTAGCTTATCTTTCCATATATTCTTGAAAGTTATGCATGTCTTATGTTATGCTGGTATTTTAAGAAACCATCAGGTACCACTAAAAGTATCATGTGATGTTTTACTATAAGCCTACACTGTGCAATATGACAGCCACTAGCCACATGTGGCTAGCAACCACACAAAATATGGTTAGTCCATATATATATATATATATATATATATATAGTCTTTATACAGCATAAAGTCTATAGTTTATACAGCATAAAATATATGTAAAGTCTTTATGCTCTCTAGGACGTACTCATTTTTTTTGACTGAAACTTTGTATCCTTTAACTATTACCTTTGTATTTCTTCCTCTTTCTGGCTCCTGGAAATAAAATTTTGTTTTGTCTTTTCTAATTTGCATGCCTAAGGGAGATCCCTGTAGCAAAGCATAATTTTCAATTCCACATCTATGCATGTAAAATCTAAAAACTGTCCATATAGAAAACTGCCAAAGAGATGTTAAGGTCTAACAATTTCTGCATTTATTTATGTCCTTTACTAATATCAGCAAATTAGACAAGCGTGATTTCCCATATAGAAACAGTTTTGCAATTATTCAAGTAGAAATCTTGCTGAAATGAAATAAAATCTAAATTTAATTATATATTCTACAACCCGTCACTCATATATTTAATGTATACTGGTCCCCAGGGTCTATCTTCGGTCTTTTATTGAAAATGATCCAGTTTAGTCCAGACTAAGTCAATACATATTTGTTATGTTTTTTACAAGTTTCCATGATGATTTGCAAGGCATTGCTTATGTTGCCTTCCCTTTAGTTTATTGCTGAGCAAGAACAAATATTGCGAAGTGTGTATAGGGATAAGGAAATAGTGAAATAGAAATAGTTCTTTGTGACCTCACTAGGCCCTCAAGGAGCCAAAGTGGAAGCCAACCCGATATTGGAGGTCACATTGGGATGTACCTGAGATACCCTTCAATATGTTCATTTACATATTGTTCAGTTACATCCTGTTTGGGGAAACTATGAGTAAAACTACTGTAAATGTGCACTACTAGGCCTTTTTGGAGAAATATCTTTTCAGTTATTTAGGGTAAATACCTAGAAGTGAAATTACTAAATCCTATAGTCAGATTCTGTTTAGCATTATAAGAATCTGCCAAACTGTCCTCCTAAGTGTCTGTATCATTTCTGCATTCATGCCAGGAATAAATGAGAGTCCCTGTTGTTCCACACCCTTGCCAGCATGTAGAGCATCTTTTCATATGCTCATTTGCCATCTGTACACGTTTATTGATGAGGTGTCTGTTCAGGTCCTTTGCCCACTTTTTTATTGAGTGGTTTGTTTTTGCATTGTTGAGTGTTATTTGCATATTTGGGGTATAAGTCCTTTACCAAATATGTGCTTTGCAAACATATATAACCAATCTGTGGCTTATCCTTTTGTTCTCTTATCAGGGTCATTCACACAGCTGAGGTTTTCCATTTTAATAAAGTCAACCTGTTTTTTTAATCCATCATGCTTTTAGAGTTTTATTAAAAACATCACTAAATTGAAGATCATCTAGATTTATCTTAATTTTTTCTATAAGTTTTATAGTTTTGCATTTTGCATTAAGGCTTATGATCTACTGCCAATTAATTTTTAGAAACACTGTAATGTCTGTGTCTAGATCTTCTTTCCTTTTTGGCATATGGATTTCCAAATGTTACAGCACTGTTTTTGAAAATACTATTCTTTTTCCATTGATTGTCTTTGCTCCTTTGTCAAAAAGACTTGACTCTGTCTTTGTAGGTCTATTTTTGAGCTCTCTATTCTGTTTGTCAGATATGTCTGTTCTTTCACTAACAGAATGCTTTCTTGATTGCTGTGGTTTTGTGGTAAGTCTTAAAGTCCCCTAATGTCTGTCCTCCAATTTTATTTCTTTTCTTCACTTTGTTTTTATCTTTTCATATAATTGTAGAACCTGTATGATAATACAAATTAGCTTGCTGATATTTGAATTGGATTGCTCTCACACTATAGATCATTTTGAAAAGAACTGACCTTTTTATAATATGGTGTCTTCCAAGCCATGAGGATAAAATAGGCTTTCATTTACTTAAATCTTTGATTTTTTCAAGTTTTTTCTACTTATAAATTCCATTCATATTTTGTTAGATTTACTCCTAAGAATTTCATTTTTTCTGCTATTGTAAATGCTGTGATATTTTAACTTCATTGTTCACTGCTACTAAATATAAATACAATTAAATTTTCCTATTAATATTTGTATTTAGTAACCTAATATAACCACTTATTAATCACAGGACTTTTTTATGATTGTGGGGGTTTTTCTACATGGGCATGTAATCTGTTAATAAAGACAGCTTTATTTTTGCCTTCTCTCTATATATAACCTTTATTTCCTTTTCTTATCATTTATACCAGCTAGGACTTCTAGTACAAATGCTGATTAGGAATGGCGAGAGGATACATTCTAGTATTGTTTCTGGTATTAGGAGGAAAGCATCCACGTTTTCATCAAGTATGATATTAGCTGAAAGTAATTTGTAGATGGTCATTACCAACTTTGCAAGTTCCCCTCTATTCATAGGTAGATGAAAGTTGTTATGATGATTGGGTTTCAGATTTTTTTCAAATACTTTTTCTGCATTAATTGATATAATCATGTGATTTGTCTTCTTTTACCTATTGATATGATGGATTGTATTAATTGATTTTAGAATGTTAACCCAGCCTCACATATCTGAAAATCTCACTTGGCCATCTATGTATTTTATATATTTCATATACTTATAAAATTAATTTGCTGCATTTTTGTAGATTTTACATTTCTATTTATGAAAAATGTTGTCTTGTAGTCGATCTGTTTTATAGTATGTTTAAAAGATTTTGGTATTAAGTAATGCTGCTCTCATTACAATGTTTGCAAATGTTCCTTCTGCTTCTATTTGTAGGATCCTATAGGAGACTGATATCATTTTGTCCTAAGTGTTTGATAGAATTTACCAGAGAATCCACTATTGCAAAGTGTTTCCTTTTTAATGAAGGTATTAGTTACTGATTCAATTTATATGACAGATACAAGCCTATCAAATCATTTACTTCTCTTTCATGAGTTTTGGTAGTTACTGTTTTCTAAGAAATTATCTATTTTATTTAAGTTATCCAACTTGTGAGTATAGAGTTGTTTATGATTGTCTTTTTTTTTCCCGTGTGTCCACGAGATCAGTAAAGGAGGTCCTTCTTTTATTCCTGATATTTGCAATTTATGTTTCTCTCTCTCTCTCTCAACAGTCTAGTTATAGGTCTATCAACTTTATTGATCCTTTCAAAGAATACCTTTTGGTGGTATTGTTGAATTTCTCTATTATTTTCCTTTTTTCAATTTTATTAATTTCTACTCAAATTTTATTACTGTTTCTTTCTTTTACTTGTTTTGGACTTAAATTGCACCCTTTCTCTAGTTCCCTAGGGTGAAAGTTCGGATTATTGGGTTTAGAGCTTCTTCACTTCAAATAAATGCATTCAGTAATCTACAATTTCCTCTAAGAATCAATTTTGTTGCTCCCAAATTTGATTTGTATTTTCATTTTGTTTAAAATATCAGTTTTAAATTTCTCCAAAGACTTCTTCTTTGGCCCAAGTGGGATTTAAATATCTGTTGCTTAACTTTCAAGTATTTTTAAATTTTTCAGTTATCCTCCTGTTATATAATGTAATTTAATTTCATCAAGATCTGAGAGCATACTTTGATCTATTCCTTATAATTTACTAGGGTTTGTTTTATGGCCCAGACATGATCTCTCTTGGTGACTATTCCATATGAACTTGAAAAGAATATAAATTCTGCTGACACTGGATGAAGTATTCTATATATGCCAATTTGATCCACTTAAGTTATGGTATCCTTCAAGTTAACTATACATTTATTTACTGGTTTTTGCATGCTTTATTTATCAAAAGATAGGAGAGGTATTGAAGTCTCCAAGTAAAGCAGTATAACTTTTCTATTTCTATTTCTTCTTACTGATTTATCAGTTTTGATGTTCTACATTTAGCTGTATACATGTCAAGAATTATTACAATTTCTTAGAGAATTGTCCCTTTTATCACTGCATGTTGTCTTTTGCTATCTAAGATTATTTTCTTTGTTCTGAAGTCTACTTTGACTGAAATTAATATAGCTATTTCACTGTTATTTTGATTAGTATTAACATGGTTTATCTTTATCCATCTCTTTAACTTTTAACATGTGCCTTTAAATTTAAAGTGGGTTTCTTAAAAGCCACATAAAACTCTATTGGGTTTTTGAACCACAATGAACAACCTCAGTTTCTTGATTGGTACACTTTGACAATTACCATTGAAAGTTATGACTGATATAATGGAATTAATAGCTACAGTTTTTAAAATAATTTTCTGTTTATCATATTTGCAATTTGTGTTTTTTTTCATTCTTTCTTTTTCTGTCTTTTCTGGTATTGAGCATTTTATATTAATCCATTTTCTCTCATTTTTTAAAGTATCATTTATATTTATTGTAAAAAAAAGTTAGAAGTTGTCCTAGAGTTTGCAATAAACATTTACACTAATATAAGTTTAATTTCAACACTATACAGCTTCAGAGGTAGCTAAATAGATAAAATATAAAAGGTTAATTCTATCATTCTTTATCATATCAAATTGCTATTTTTCATTTAACTTCCATGTATCCTATAATTTCCCAATAGAGTAGACTATTCCCCAACTTACAATGGGGTGAAGTCCCAATAAAGCCATTGTAAGTTGAAAACATTGTAAGTTGAAAATGCATTTAATATACCTGTCCTCCTGAACTTCATAGTTTAGCCTAGTCTATTTTAAACATGCTCAGAACACCTACATTAGCCTACAATTGGGAAAAAATCATCTAACATAAAACCTATTTTATAATAAAATATTGAATATCTCATGCTATTTATTAAATACTTGCATATATGGTATACTCCTAATTTATACCACAATTCTTGGCTTTTTTTTTCATTTTGTATCTTACCTCTTTGCCTTTTAGAGAAGTCTATATTAACAAATCTTCAAATTCCTTGATTTTTTTTCCCTCAGCTGTGTCCAGTCTTCTGATGAGCCCATCGATGGCATTTTTCATTTCTGTTACAATGCTTTCAATTCTAATATTTTCTTAGAGCTGCCATCGCTTTGCCTATACTACCCATCTATTCTTACATACAATCCGCTTTTTTACTAAACATGTTTGTATCAGTCTGATCTCACGCTGCTATGAAGAAATAATCAAGACAGGGTAATTCCTAAAGAAAAGAGTTTTAATTGACTTACAGTTCCCTATGCCTTGGAACACCTCAGGAAATGTACCATCATGGCAGAATGCACCCCTTCAAAGAGCAGCAGGAGAGATAATGAATCCCAGCAGTGTAAATACCAGATGCTTATAAAACCATAAGCTTTCATGAGAACTCACTATCTCAAGAACAGCATGGGAGAAACTGTCCCATGATTCAACTACCTCCCACTGTGTCCCTTCCAGGACATGTGGGGATGATAGAGATTGCAATTCAAGATGAGATCTTGGTGGAGACACAGCCAAACCACATCAATGTTAACCATATTGACTTAAAATTCCCTGTTTGATAATTCCAAACTTTTTCATATCTGAGTCTGTTTTATGTCTTTAGATTGTATTTTTTCAAGCTTTTGTAATGTCTTAGTTATTTTTTATGAGCTATAGATATAATGTTTATTTTAACTTATTATTATTATTATTATTATTATTATACTTTAAATTCTGGGGTACACATGCAGAATATTCAGGTTTGTTACACAGGTAGACATGTACCATGAGTTTTATTTTCTTTAAAGCCATATTGGGTTTCATCAATAACTGCAAATAACTATGAATAAATCACTGTATAAGTTTAGTGTAATAAAACATTTATTGAGCATTTACTATGAGGTGAGCATTTTTAGTTAATTTATCTGTGTTAGTTACTCAATGAAATGGAAAATAAATTATCTTCCTTTCACACACACACAAAATACTGGCCTAAAATAACAAATACCCTTGACAAACAACTAGGGAGCAATGCAATGTAGATTGAGCTTTTGTTTAGGACATTTAATTCTAAATTATATTTCATAATAAATCAATAAAAATCATCTTAGTTTTAGGAAAAAAAACAACAAAAATGCATATATTTCTGGAAGACAGAGGAAAAATAAAAGAAGGCTTTTCAGGGCTAAAGTTTACTACTATATAAAATAGAATTATTTCTCAGAAAAAAAAAATCTTGTTCAAGCCAAATCTATTGAAAGTAAAACTTCAAAGAATGTAAATTTATAATATTTAAAATAGTAATAAAAACAATAAACATAATAAATGCTTGTGAATTTCTTATTTTCAAATCCTAAATGTAAATTTTATTATTCTGGAAAATGTTGAATAATTATGCTATGGAAAGCACAGAAAAGTTTCATAGATAATTATATCTAATTCTCAGCATGTCTCTATTCATTTTTTAATCATTTAAAATATTTTTAACATTGGCATAACCCTAAGACCACTAGCTCTGGAAATCTTCAGATTTGTTTTTCTATAATTAACAAATAATCTATTTTCTAAAAAAATAGAATGAACTGAATCTGAAAAATATTGGTGACATAAGGTAAAATAGATATTAATATAGATTCATGTTTTTATGATTTATTTATTAAGCACACAAGTAAATAACATACTATTAAGTAACAATACCAGGTGCTGAACATGAAATATCAAATACATAAAATTTAAGTACTTGACCTTTCTATTGAGTCTTCTAGATTTTCTAAAAGATTGGCACAGAAAAAACTCTAGTAATTCACAGCAGTGAACAGCATGAACTGTAATGGGCATGTTAAACTATCAGAGCATGGAGTGACATAGTAAGGAAATGGAACATTTTGTAAAGTGCCAGATAGCTTTTAAGTGTTTTGGGAATGAGAATGACATCACATATATGAAAACATGACATTATGAAAATATCAACCTAGCAGTATTGCATAAGATGGATTCCAGGAGACCAGGATGAAAGCAAGATAGCAAGCCAGAAGACCAGGTGTGACCAGTGCTTCCATTGATATGGATTGAATTGGGTTAATGGAAATCAAAGGAAAGGAAATTGGAGTGTATAATGAGACAAAAGATTGGACGTACCAAAAGATTGTGTTTTGGGATGAGGATGAGACAGAACTTTACAAACTTGTAAAGCAGGGGATTTTGCCATCACCAATGAAAATCTGCAAGTCATATGAGTTCTATCAAAAATAACAAGCAATGCTTTGCATCAGAATAAGCTCGGTATGTTTCTTCACAGTAAAATGAAAATGTAGTAAAAATACTTCCTCTGAATTTAATTTATTTTTAATTTAAGAGTTAGAGAATGGGAGGTACATAAATATAGGTTGTTCAGTGTTTTTTTGTTTTTGCTTTTGTTTTGTTTTTTGTTTGTTTGTTTTCATGACCTGATAGATCTGTCAACAGGCTAACCAAAGAAATTTGAAAGGGTAATAACTGAAAGAGAATAGAAGAGGTTGAAGAGAATTTTTAAAAGAACTCTAAAAAACCAAAGCCATAGCTTAATCATAAAACTAGATTAAAGCATAAGTCTTAATCAAATGAACAGTAGAAAAATAAGGCCCAAACTGTATCAAAGGGACCATGGCTTCTGAGCTTCCCTTTACATTTTGTAGAGACAAACTTACTTAGAAATTATTTACATTTTAAGCCTATACAATGTGTGAGTGGATGTTTTTACCTACTTGTAAAAAAGAATTCAGTGATTAATTTGGGAAGTTAATAATTTGAAATAGTAATAATCATTTTCAGAGTCATTGTTCCTTTGCACTGTATTTCAGAAAAGCATTACAAAAGTTATTTAGAATTCTTGATATAAAGGGAAAGATGGAAATATAAGGATTAGGTTCTAGAAATTGCCTTTCAATTAAAAGCCTTTAACAGATTTGAAATTTCTGTTGTCACAATGATGACAACATGCAACCATTTGTGTTTTATACATTAAGATTTACACAAGAAAGAAAATCAGTATGTATTTTTATTTTAATAACTCAAGAAGGACAATGGCTTCCTCATACTTCAGTGTTACTGAGCCCAGTGAAAATCTGATTAAGTCCATTTTGTTTTGTCATTAGCTTGTTTAACCAAAAGTTTTATTTTCCCTTTCTGGTATTCAGATTTTCACTATTAATTAATTATTTCACATGCCTGCTTGAATAGATTCACCATTTGTTCAACTGAATAGTTGATTTTGTTATTCATATAAAATGTATGACTAAACCACAAGAATGTAGAATGCATTCTACACACTTATTTTATTAGGAAACTTTTATTTTTACAGAAAGGAACTTTTTAGAGTTTGCTAAAATTCGATGAAACATTGGCTTCTGTATTCACTGGATTGGTTGAATGAGACATAGGAAAACTGAAATTAAAAGGAAAAATGTTTGAGAAGTTCATAACTGCTTGAGAAATCTATAATCTGGATAAACTTTATTATTTACTTAACTATTCATCAATACAGATTATTTTAGCCAATTGCTTATTCTATTTATAGCTTATTGACTAATGTAAATATTTAACTATTCTAAGGCTAATATTCCGGCAAGCACATTGTATAGAGGTTATGTTCAAAGTTTTTATTATTTTGTGTTTTGACATAAAATAATTTTATGTAATTATGGAATAAATAGTGATGTTTCAATACATATAATATATAGAGGTCAAATTCGGTTAATTAATATTTCCATCATCTCAGATATTTACCATTTATTTGTTTTCAGAGCATTCAATATCCCCCTTCTAGCTATTTGAAACTTTATTATTAACTATAGTGAACACCAGAAGTTCATCCTTCTAATCAGCTGTAATTTTGTATCCTTTATAAATATCTCCCTATCTCCCCCTCCCCCTTCCCGTTCTTCTTCCCAGCCTCTAGTTTCCTCTGTTCTATTTGTTACTTCTATGAGATCAACTGTTTGGGCCTCTATGCATGAGTGAGAACGTGCAGTTACCTTTTGAAGCAAAATCCTTTGAAAGATTGATGTGTATTTAATGTCCGAAAGTAATTCCTGTTGTTATTCAACACATTATATTCATATTTTGTCAAGATTGCCAATGAAAATCAATTCTTACTAAATCAACTTGTCAAATATTATATCTTATCTTATTTGATTTCCTTGGTACTTGACAGATAACCACTTCTTGTTATCATATCTCCACTTGACTTGATGTTACATGTTCCTGTTTTTTCTTCTATCTCTCTGATTTTCTTTTTCCTGTGTTGATTCCTTCTCTTCTCTCTGATATAGAGCATCTTATATTTGGAGTATATCATGGATTAGTGATTGTGCCTCTTTTCTTCTCAATTTACACAGAGATCACTGATTCTGTCACAACCAGACACTAATAACTCTCAAATTAATATCCATAGCCTAGACTTCTCCCCTGAGTTCCAGACTTATAGATTCACTGATTACTCAATATCTCTACTGCAATTTTTCACAAACAACTGAAACTCAGTATTCTTAAAACTTACCTCCCAATTTTTCCATCCAAAGGTGTTCTACTATAAGCTTTTCATTTCTTAATTGAAACTCTAAGGTTTTCTAGTCATCAGTGTCCCTTTCACTACAGTTAAAATTTAGTTCACAAATATTTATTACACTAGATATATAAAAATTGATAAAATGATTCCTAACTGCAGTATAATGGTTATAAAAATTACATTATTAGATACTGTGGAAACACAAATATATCAGAGACTCCTAGTCCAGATTAAGTCTGAAAGCAGAGAGCAGTGATGGTGATTAGGAAGTGAGTCTAAAGTTTGACATGGATTTTGTACATGAACACTTACAAATAGATTATATTTAATTAAGCTCTTACAAGCTGAGTTCAAGAAACATATACAGAAAATCTATTATGGGTGAAATCCTGGGTTAGGATTTTCATGAAAATGAACACAGTGTGACCTTTGACTTAAAGGAGAAAAAAAATAGATTAAATTTTATAATGAATACAACTAAGAAAGAGAGAAAGTTAAGGAAAATTGAGACCCAGGAAAAGAAATCTGATATTCTTTCTAAAGATTGTGTGATCCAAGTATGAAAGAGAATGGCCGAAGAATGCATAAGTCATAATAAAAAGGAAAACACCTAGAAATATGGACAGAACAAAAGCATGGGTATCAGGAAAAGAGAAATGGACACTAATTATCAAGTATCAACTTCAGCTTTATATTTGGAAACTTGGCTAGTTTCATTGACTTCCGTCTATATCCTTCACTCACAGGAGGAGTTTGTATCTGATTAATGCATTTGTAGATGACAAAGCTGTTTCTATGGTATCTCTTCTTTTAAGAATTAAGCTGTTCTCAGCACATACACATTTACTGCTCCATCATGGACCACACACTTCACAGGTGAGGGAGGCTTGCAAATGTCAAGCACTGTCTATGTCTGAAATGATAAATGCTTTTCTAGTCATCAGTGTCCCTTTCACTACAGTTAAAATTTAGGAAGGAAATATTATTAAATCTATCCTGATCCTGTATTTTAAGTCTTATTCATCTATCAGCTTTATTACTAATAATGTTTGATACCCAAAATTCTATATCCTGCTTCTCTCTGTTATCTATTCTAGAGATGATGGAACAGATTAATACTGAACCCTAAATCCAACCAGGATATAATAAAAAGTATCTACCACTGAACTAAGGCAAAAGGAATTTGTAAAAAGACATATTTTTAATTAGGTACGCTAAATTAGAAAGTTTAATTAGTGTAGTTTGGTAGAAATCAGATTGTAAGAGTAAAAGAAGTAAATGACTGATGAAGAAATGAGCTTAATGAGGAAATATACATATTTTGAGTACTTTTCTAATTGAAGGAACAAAAATTACAATACCAGCATAGAAATGGAAGGAAAGAAATAATATTTTTCTTATTTATTTCATTCAAATTACCTTTTAGAATTTTGCCATTTTCACAGAGGAGAAGAAGGTTATGAAAAGGAAAATTGATTAGAGAAAGAGATAACTAACAAGTAAAAAATATGAAGAGGGTAAAATCAAGGCATGATAAAGAGATTAATTTCAGGTCAGATGAAGACTCATATAAAAAGAATACAATAAAATTATATTAAAAACATAGATTAGGAGCTAAACAAAATGAAAAACGAAGGAGATCACTTCAAATAATCTCATTATGGTCAGCCATAGTGGAGATAAAACTTTCAGCCAAAGACTTTGGTAGTTTGGAAACTTACACAATAGTCAAAATTGCCCGAATAAAGTGCCACTGAAAACTAATAAAGCTATTTCTAGCAATAAAGTAACAGGAGTATAGTAAAATAACAGGAGTACAGTAAAATAAACAGGAGTATAGTAAAATAGCATATTTTACAGTATCTAATTTTTAAAATATTTTCTGAGGTCAAGTATCATGGAAAATGTCTTTTTTTCGAAAATGATCTTATTTCCATTTGTACATAGAAAATCTTTAATCTTTGACTAAGATTAACAGTATTTTGGTGCTGGGGATACATATATTGTTTAGTAAAAATACTAGTACAATACTTCCCTAGTGTATTGCCTCCATTTCCAGGGGATTAAATACCTGATGAAATTTACAAAATAATATACAATTATGCTGTTACTTTTTTAAATGGTCAAAAGCTAAACAACATGAGGGAGAGTGCTTTTTAAATTTTTTCTCAGTGAAAGGAAGTATGAGGAAATCTCTGTTTACTACACAGACAGAAGAAAGCTCAGAATAACCTGATAATTTACACTAATATATTTTTCAAAGAGTTTCCACGTATAAAGTTTATTTAATGTTTTTAATATATGACATATGTTATGAATTAATTTCCTCACTCTTTTGTTCCCATATATATAAGTATAATATGGACACATTTCTAAAGATTCTATAATGATATATTTATATAAAATGTAATGATAATGAATGGCATTTATATTTGTACTACTAAAACCCACAGTACAAGTTCTTATAAGAAACAAAATAAGTAAATTTTGAAATTAAAAGGAATCCTCATTTTAAGACAAAATGATCCATAGTCAAAAGTATTCTAAAATATAAATAAGGGAGAAAAAGCACATACTCATCAACATTTTTCTTAGAAAAATAAAGTGTACTAAAAACCCATACAGCTAGTAGCACCAAGTCCTATTTATTTCTCTTTTTGTAACATTGCTTTTGAAAACATGAAAAGGAAATAGACATAGCCCTGTTAAATCTTAGCGTGCTATCAACTCTGCTCAAATAAGATATGACATTAAACTTTAAATATGATTTTTTCTTCTTATTTTCAGAATGACAAGGTAAACAGGTCAACATTTTTCAATGTACTGTAAAATATGTGATTAGATATATAGTTGGCCAGATGGAATTTCTCAAGGAAAGTCCTTTGAATTTCACTTGACATAATGGGAACAATGATATATTACTTAATATTTACCCATTTGTGCTTTAGTTGAGCATTCTTTGATGCATTGTCATTATATCAATAAAGAAGAAGAAGAATCACTTTACGCTATTATTGTGTGTCAGGTACCATTCTCTGTGCTGGGAATTCACAGGCCCTGCCTTTTCGAGAGCTCCAATCATGTTGCTCTGTGCTTCGTTCATCACATGGCGCATCAGCTCCGGTTATGCTATTTGACTATTAGGAAAGGATGAAAATAAATCCATTTAAATTAGTTCCTCCATTTACACTTTATAGGATGTGTCAAGATGCAGAGCTGAAGTGATAGAATTACTGAGATATTTCCATCTGGTCCTATTTTGCCCACTTCTGCCATCCTCCATTTCGATTTGTTCAAATTATGTAAGTATGGAGGTGCACTGGGCATAATGTCCCATTAAAAGGAAGAGTTGACTATTTAAAAATGCACATCATCTTTCAATGTGTAGTTGACATCCTATTTTTGGCATAAAAAGGGATAATCTGACTTAATGACTTTTTGTGTGCCTTGTAGTGTAGACTTTACATATTTACTCTTTTTTTATAAGAACATTGTTTCAAAATATATTTAGTCTATCAGGTGACGGCAATGATACAAAAAGAAAATCACCTTTCTCTGAGAAATTCCAGCTTTCATCCACAATTTACTTCAAAGAAATGATGAAATGATAGATGTCATGAGATCTTTCTACAGAAAAATATGTGATAAATTACTCATGTTGCTTTAGCCTCGATGGACATTGGTTGAAAATTCCCAGGAACTTTTCTCCAGAAAGTAGCAGAAAAGCTGGGGCAGTTTGTATTAACACATAATAATGTCTCTCTACCTAGAAACATGAAGATTGGAGACACACATACACACATGCACACACCCCTCTTTTACACACATGTAAGGAACATGGAAAACTTTACCAATTGAATTATGTCTTTATTGCTACAAAGCAGAAACAAATTACCATAAATGTAGTAGCATACAACAGGACAATTTTATTATCTCATACTTTCTATGAATTAAGACCCTAGTTACAGATTAGCTTCATCCTCAGAATCTCACCAGGCTGGAATCAAGAGTCTTTAAGTCTATGAGGTTTGTGTCTCCCAAGCTTACTGGTCATATGCAGAACTTAGTTTCTTGTTGTTGTAGAACTGAAGTCCCTATTTTCTTGTTGACTGTTGAGTCTAGACTACATTCAGCTCCTGCAAGCTGCCCTCTGGTTCTTCTTGTGGTATCCCTTCCACAGGCAATTTACAATATGGATCTTTTCTTTTTCAAGGTTAGCAGGAGAATGTCTCTCATTTTGAATCTCCCTATCCTCTTTTAAGGGCTCCTTGGATTAGGTTTGGCTCACAGAGAATAATCTCTCTTTTTCTTAACTCAAAGTCAAATGATTTGGAGCCTTAATCATGTCTGCCAGGTTTTGTCTGCTGCAAAGTACTCACATAGCCTATTCACAATCCCACTCTCACTCAAAGAACATAGACTCATTTTGTTTATGAGTGAGTGGGAGTCTTTGAGATCCTCTTATAATTCTGCCTACCATATCAATTGTCACCCTCTATGACATATCATCAGACATAAATCCTTGGGCCCCTGTACTAACAAACATTAACGACAAAGTAGAATGAACAGGGTGAGAACACATTGGTCTCCTCCTTTCACTATTTTGGGTATTTCTGTTTAGTCTTTCAGTCTCAGATTCCTCATCTAGCTTCATAGTAATTCATAAAGTCTGTGAGGATAAACTAAGTCACTATATGTAAAGGTGTTTTGTAAGCCATAAAGCAATTATTGTACAAAGGAATGTCAAGAGAAGATGCAAATATGTATAGGCATTATATATGTATGAGTATGGTGTCTGTGTGTGTAATATGATTGCATATAACATCATAAAAGCAGTAAGAAAAAAGTACATGTGCAAATTTGTGTGTGTTTTGCATATATACTATACATTTACTTTTTTTTTTTCTTTTTTTGAGATGGAAACTTGCTCTGTCGCCAAGGCCTGGAGTGCAGTGACATGATCTAGGCTCACTACAACCTCCGCCTCCTGGATTCAAGCAATTCTCCTGCCTCAGCCTCCTGAGTAGCTGGTATTACAGGTGTGTAACACCATGCCTGGTTAATTTTTCTATTTTTAGTAGAGACAGGGTTTCACCATATTGACCAGACAGGTCTTGAACTCCTGGTCTTAAATGATCCACCCGCCTTGATGTCCCAAAGTGCTGGTATTATAGGCGTGAGCCACTGCACTCAGCCAACATTTACTTCTACTCAGGTCTATCAGCTCACTTAAGATGAAAAGATTTTGGGGATTTGTTGATGTTTAAATAGAAAAACACCTAAAATGCACACCTACTTTTGTACAATTATAAAGTATAATCTAACATTCCTAAATATACACACACATACAAAGGAATGGTAAAAGTGTGAAAATGATCTTACAAAAAGTAGATCATCAAAACAGCACATCATCAATTTTAGGATATACCATACTTTACGTATGATTAAGAAAGAAAAATATGCTACCAATGGCATAATACATTCCTATGTCATAGAATTTTTATTTCTATAAATTGAAAATATTTTAGAATTATTTAGATGTACATATTATTTTTCTACAATTGTGAAAATAACAGTGTAAAAAGTAAGTTATTATCTTAACATGTTTTCACATTCTAAGTCCAAATATTTCAGCTAACTCCTTTTAAGAGCCATCAAACTCCTTTTTCTTTCTTCTTTATACAACAACATTCTCTGTTCCAACATAAGGATTGGTGATACAGCATTAAACACATCATCCACTATTATGTATTATCTCCAGTATTTCTTACCAAGCCACTAACCACCATCCTGTAAGTTTTCCTGCTAGTGTTTTCTTTTTAGGCATGTGATAAGCAGCCCTATTTACGTATCTCAGTTTAAAAAAAAACAACCTAATATAGGTTAATCTACTTTCAGGTTTCTTTCTTATTAGGTCCCAAAAAGCACTTAGATGCTATTCAGCAAGAAAATATGGGATCATTTTCATTGTTTCAACAGTATTTATTTATTTTAATAATATCAAACTTATTTTTCTTTACTCTGTCTCCATGTTAATTTCTAAAACAACATTATGTTTCAATAGGGAATAATATTTTTGTATATATTTTTAAAGATAAGTGAACATGATATGTGGTACTACTGATGAACATTACCACATGAGGTGATGATAATATGAAATTATAAGAGAAAGGTCATGCGTGAAAAGGTAAGAACAGCTTTGTCATGAATTTTGTTGGCCCCCAAAATTATAAAATGTTTAAATAACATTCTCTAAATATGATGAAATACTCCATGTTATTCAATATAATATAGAGAAGAGTAAAACTAAGAAACTTTATGATTTTATGAAAATTCAGAAGGAAGAAAACAGAAACAGAGGGCAATAATAAAAAATTTAAAAAGAAGCTAAATTCAAAACTATCAGTAATTTTGAAATGGGAGAGTGCCCTGACCCCCTCACAGGACTTGCGACAGGGGTATGGCTCATCTGTTTAGTGAGCTCAAACCTCTTACAGGAAGGGGAGAATGCAGATGGGCAGGTGGAGGAGCTAGAGTGAGTGCTTTTGGGTTTTGGCCCTGTTGTAGCATCTAGTAGTGGGTGTCTGTGATGCCTGAAGCCCAGGTGGGAGCTCTTCCATCTGCAGATGGCTTAAGTGTTAACCAGCTCGGTGCCCTCTTGGTATGCAAGTCCTTGTCTAACGTCCAGGAAGAATAACATCACATGGACAAATTGAAGGATGGTAAATATAGGGGACTTTATTGACAGATGGAGGTGGCCCTCAGCAGGATGGATGGGGAGCTGGAGAGGGAATGGAGTGGGAACAGGATCTTCCCCTTGATTTCGCCAGTCCTGCAGCCAATTTCCTCTCCAAATGTCCCCAGGTGAACTCCTGTTGACATTCAGACACTCCTTTTCTTTTCTCCTTATCTGCTGTGCCATTGTTCTGCTTCTCTGCCTCTCTAGAACCTGGGGTTTGGGGTTTGGGGTTTATATGAGTACAGGATAGGGGGGTGTGGTGGGCCAAAAGGTAACATTTGGGCGTAAAAACAAGAATTCCTGTTCCCATTTAGACCCATGGGTTTCAAGGCTTGAGGGTGGGCCCTTTACCAGGAAACCACCCTCTTCCATCGAGTATTTCCCTGCCTCCTCTCCATGTAAGTTTCAATAATTTTGAACAAGTTAAATTCAACTACTAAAAGAGGAAACCCTGATATTACGTTTAAAAAATAAAGCTCGGTATAAGTCAAAATGACAGAAAGTTAAAAAAAAAATAAGAGAAGGCAAAGAAGACATACAAATGACCACCAAAGATATGAAAAAATGCTGAATATCACTAATCAAGTTAACACCACAATGAGATACCACCTTACTCTTGCAAAAATGGCCACTGTTAAAAAGTCAAAAAACATTAAAAGTTGACATGAATTTAGGGAAAAGGGAATGCTTATAAACTGCTGGTGGGAATGCAAATTAGTACAACCTTTATGGAAAACATTTTGGAGATTCCTTAAAGAGCTAAAAGTAGATCTACCATTCAATCCAGCAATCCTACTGCTGGGTATCTACCCAAAGGAAAAGATGTCATTATATGAGTAAGACACTTGCATACTTGTGTTCATAGCAGCACAATTCACATTTGTAAAGATGTGGAAACAATCTAAGTGTCCATAAACTAATGAAAGAATAAAGAATATGTGGTTTATATACACCATGAAATACTACTCAGCCATTAAAAAGAATGAAATAATGTCTTTTGCAGGAAGCTGAATGGAGCTGGAGGCCATTATTCTAAGTGAAATAATACAAGAGTGGAAAACCAAGAACCTTATGTTTTCACTTCTAAGTGGAAGCTAAGCTATGAGTACACAAAGGCATAAAGAGTGATACCTGGAGCAAGGAGTTAGGGGCTCTCCATCCCCACATTAACCAGCAATTGGTTTTAAGTTGTTCCATGGAAGGTAGTATGACCTTGGGCAAGAAGATATCTGGAGTAGATGGAAATTCCCAGTGAAGAATGCAGACTTGAAACTTTAACAGTAGATAATTCTCTGCATCTCAAGAGGGTAGTAGAATATTTAAATATGTTTGTCCATGTTTCCTTTCAGTAGAATATTCTCTTCCACCCTCCACAACTTTCCAGCTAACCTCTAGTCACCCTGCAGGTCTCAATACTATGTGATTTATTGTTCAGTGCCTTTGCTGACTCCTAATTCCTACTGAGTCTCCCTCTTAACATGCTTCAATAGTACAACACAAAACCTCCCAATTCTAGAACTTATCAAACTTATAAAGATTATGTATTTATTAAAACCATAGAAACAGAAATTTTATTTCTCACCAAGTCTTCTCAGAGCCCAAAATAAGGTATCATAATACTTGCCACAAAATGAATATTTGTTTGTTGAGTGCATGAATTGTACTTATTTTCCTTTTTCATTAAGTTCTCCTTCTGTCTTCCTAAGACTCTTTCAAAATCAGGATAATAAGTGAGAGAGAGAAAATAGAGTAGGAAAAAAATCCCAATTTAGCATATTTTCTAAAATTTTTCTCTAATCTCTATTTCTCTATCCTGCTGGGGAAAAACTTACTAATCCCTACTTGAACCAGATTTTGAATTTCATATTGGTGGTATTTTAGTCAATGACATATTTGGTTCAAATATATATAGATTATTTTGACTGCATTAATTCCATCATATAATCTACTCAGCTGAGAAGAAAAATTAGTAAAGTTGTAAATCAATGATTTGCTCTCTTTCTAATGCATATATTATTAATATTAGCCACTTAGATTACTATTTTCTTAATTATATAGAGTAATATAGGAAATCACTTCGGATTTCTAAGGCCCATGGTTAAATTAAGATATTTTGTTATGAAATCCAAGACATTCTTATTTACACATACATGTATGATAGCATAAATGCTGGAAAGCAAAGTTAAAAATGACTAACTTAGACAAAAGCAGCTTAAGTAGAAATAGTATTCTCTCCTTAGGTTAATATTCAGCATATGTTCATTTCCTATGATTTATGGCTAGATAGATGTATATCAACTATAGCCAAATCAGAAACAATATTATGAACTTCACATGCTAACCTCTGATTGATTTCCTGAAATGTTAACACCATATTTAACTGCCTACTCATGCCAATACACATCAGAGCACCAAAGTATGAAATATTAGTTTGTTGTATTTAATTTTTTAAAGATAGAACAGTCATCAATTTAAATGATAATTAGCAATTTCCTGCAAATTACAATTATGTTTCCATTTACACATGATCTCTAAATTCAAGCATTGTGCCTTGTAATTCCAATATTCAATTTTAGAGGACTCAATCCAAACAAGCAATGTTTTTTTAACCAGCAAAAAAATTGCACACAATAAACTTGCTAACAGATTCCCAAGTATTATAAGAAAGCCTGGCCAAGCTTTGCATGGATGTTGTGGCTCCCAGCATAGCATCAAAAAGTCCTATATGAAACTGCAAGCCTGCATTTTTTGTCAGCTTAACACACTTCTAAGAAACATGCTCTAGAAATATGAATGAGCATTTTAAATTGTTCTTTGATTCTTCACTTGTAAACATACCTGTTTAAATTCCCATGACCCAACTTTAAAGTTGCTGAATATAGAATTGTTCATAGTGCCTTAGTACCTTAGAATTTAATGCAATTAACTACCCAAACAAAAAAATAATTTTACTTCTCTAACCTTCCCCTAATGCAACCTGATCATAAAATTTTCATTTTCCCATTGTCCTTGGATAAAAACATTATTAGCCATAACTACTTAATTGGCTGTCCAAAAGAACATAGTATGAGTAATTTGGTAAGTCTATAACACATTATATTACTGGCCCATTTTTCAAATGCAAAGTTAGGCATGACAGCATTAGTGAAATATAGAAGCACTTCGAGGTTTCTTTAACCTGTAAAGATCATTATTTTTGTAAGTTTATGTTCAGCAGGAGGTCATCCATCTACTATTATAGGACACATTTCATCATTTTTTGTTGTTAACATTATTGATTTCTAGAAGTTATATATATCATTGTATTCACCTAGACTACTTATGATTATATGTATAGTCATACATTGAAAAATAATATAACATAAATATTCTGCAGGAAGACAAAGTCTAAGAGTAGATATTAAAACATAATAAAAGCTCTGTTTATAACATTTGATTTGTCAGATTTCATTCTTTTTTTTTAAATTAATTTATTTACTTTAGGTGCATACTATAACTGGCAATTCTCCCCATGTTATCCCTCCCCCAGATTTCATTCTTAACTAGCATTTCTGGGCTCATGCTACAATGTATGATTGACTATATCAATTGTCAATGCCTACAAATAATATTTTTTCTTCAGATAATACAAAATACTGAAATAATTTCAGAAAAAAATATTTTCAGAGATATCTCATTTTAGGAACTTTTTGGTATAAAGGCAAACACTTTAGCTTCTATGTGTAATAGATATGAAAATTCAATTAACAAAGTTATTGACTGAAACTTATACAACACAGTTTATAACTATTTGGGATTATAAAGAGGTTATTATTTTGAAAATGTGTTTTCACATTGTTATAAATGTCTTCAAACCTTTTCAATTCCAAAAACAGTTCAGGTAGGTAGAAACAAATGTCTTACTAAACTCCTATATCTTGAGTGTGTTATTAGTTGGTTTTTCTTTTTTATCCTTTTTTTTTTATTTCCATAGTTCATTGGGGAGCAGGCGATGTTAGATGACATGAGTAAGTTCGTTCGTGGTGATTTCTGAGATTTTTGTGCACCCATCACCTGGGCAGCATACATGGCATCCTATTTGTAGTCTTTTTATTATTATTATTAATTATATTTTAAGTTCTGGGGTACATGTGCAGATAGTGCAGGATTGTTACATAAGTATACACATACCATGGTGGTTTGCTGCATCCATCCCCCATCATCTACATTAGGTATTTCTCCTAATGTTATCCCTCCCCAATCTCCTACTGCCTGCTATCCCTCCCCTAGCTCTCCCACCTCCCAACAGACCCCAGTATGTAATATTCCCCTCCCTGTGTCCATGATAATGTGATCTAATTAAACTTAAGAGCTTCTGTACAGCAACAGAAACTATCATTAGAGTGAATCAGCAGCCAACAGAATGGGAAAAAAATTTTGCAATCTACCCATCTGACAAAGGGCTAATATCCAGAGTCTACAAAGAACTTAAACAAATATTTGTAGTATTTTATGCCTCTACCCATTCCCACTCTTTCCCCCGAGTTCTCAAAGTCCCTGTGTCATTCTTTCTTTTTTTAATTTTTTTATTTTTTTATGTTTGTGAATGAAAGGGTAGATTTATGACAGTAGCTTGTGGGGGAAAACAGGGTCTTGGATGAATAATGTTTGTGTTTGTGCAGACTTTAAAGATGAGAGGCATTATAATACATTTCTTTTTTTTTTTAAGAGAAAGAAAGAAATAGAATAAAAGAGAAAATAGAAAGAAAGAAAGGGAGAGAGAATGAGAATCTTGCTCTATTGCTCAGGATTTCATTTAAATCTGTGAAATGCTTATGCAATTACTAAAAAGTGATTTATTTCCTATTA
>CAUYQU010046391.1:0-154322 GCA_963574635.1 Cheracebus regulus | reverse complement strand
GCAGGCCGGGCCAAGGCTCGAGCACCGCCTCCCCTCCCCCCTCCCCTCCCCCCTCCCCCTCCCCTCCCTACCTCCCCCTCCCCCTCCCCTCCCCCTCCCCCTCCTCCCTTTCTCATGTCCCGGGTTCACAGCATCTTCTGCAATTGCATGTTTATGCTTTTCTCCTCACGCTCCTCTCCCCTGCCCTAGGACATGAGCGCTCCTGTCCTGGGGGCCACCACTCCAGAAATAACAAGGGGTGACTGCTGGCATTGGAGGGCGTGGTGGAGTGTGTGCACTTATGTGCATGTTGTGTGTGTACGTCTCACATGTATGCTTTGTGTGTATGTGCTGTGCGTATATGTGCTGTGTGTACATATGTTGCATGTATATGTTGCATTTATGTTCTGTCGATATGTGTGGCCTCTTTGTGTGTATATGTGCTGTGCTTATGTATGTTATATATAAGCACATCACATATATGTATATGTTGCATATGTGTTCTGCACACGTGTGGTGTGTACACATGTGGTGTGTATACATATTCTGTGTATAGATGTGTGTTTGCATGCATAATGTGTATATATGTGCTGTACATGTGTTGCATATATCTGTGTTGCATGTTTGTGTATACTGTGTGTATATGTATTGTGTTGTGTATATATGTGCTGTGCATACATATGTTGTGTGTATATGTTGCATATATGTTCTGCATGGGTGTTGTGTGTTGTGTATATAATGGTGTGTGTATACGTACTGTGTGCATATGGGCTGTGTATATATACGTTGTGTGTATATGTTGCATGTGTGTTCTGTGTATGTGCTGTGTGTGCACACATTCTGTGTATAGGTGTTGTGTGTTTGTGTGTATGATGGTGTGTGTATATGTACTGCGTGCATATGAGCATTTATGTTGTGTATATATTGCGCACGTGCTCTATGTATATGTGTTGTTAGTGCACACGTTCTGTGCATGGGTGTTATGTGTTGTGTGTATAATGGTGTGTGTATATGTACTGTGTGCATATGGGCTGTGTCTATATATATATGTTGTATGTGTATGTTGCATATGTGTTCTGTGTATGTGCTGTTTGTACAACTTTCTGGGTACAGATGTTGCATGTTGTGTGTATAATGGTGTGTGTATATGCGTTCCTGTATATGTGTTGTGTATATATATGTTGTGCATATATGTTGCATATGAGTTCTGTGTATAGGTGTTGCATGTTTATGTGTATAATGGTGTGTGTATATGTACTGTGTGCATATGGACTGTGTATATATATGTTGTGTGTATATGTTGCACATGTGTTCTGTGTATATATTGTGTGTGCACATGTCCTGTGTGAGGGTGTTGTGTGTTGTGTGTATAATGGTGTGTGTATAGGTACTATGTGTGTGTGGGCTGTGTATATACATTGTGTATATATTTGCACATGTGTTCTGTGTATATGTGCTGTGTGCGCACACGTTCTGTATATGAGTGTTGTGTGTTGTGTGTTCAATGGTGTGCATGTATGTTCTAGTGTGCATATGGGCTGTGTATATATATGTTGTGTTGCACATGTCTCCTGTGTATATGTTGTGCGTGCATGTGTCCTGGGTGTGGGTGTGGTGCGTTGTGTGTATAATGGTGTGTGCATATGTACTGTGTGTATGTATGTTGTGTGTATGTGTTGCACGTGTGTTCTGCGTATGTGCTGTGTGTGCACACGTCCTGTGTGTGGGTGTTGCGTGTTGTGTGTCTGCATGTATCTGGTTTGCTCCCGTGCTGCTGGCTTCACACTGTTGCATGTGTTTGTCACTGAACAGCGTGTCTGTGCAGACCCGTCCGCCGAGGCCTCGACTCCTCAGTGCTGCATGGGGCCCACTCTCTCCTTCCCACCTCCCCGCAGGCCGCCCCCAGCTCTGCACCTGCACAGACAGGGCTGGGCCTGCCCCAAGCCTGCCCTGGGCAGCAAAACTCCAGAATTTCCCTGAGCTCCGCCAGGTCCCCTTAGAGGAGGAGGGATTCCATTTCCCACACACTCCACACACTCACCAACACTGTAATTTATTTGACTTTCAAATGTTTGCAAATTGGTTGGGTGTGAGCTAGAAGATCACTTCTCAGATTTGCATTTCTGCAGTGACGACTGAGGCGGAAAGTTTCCATGTGTGCATGGGCCACCGTGGCCTCCCCTCCTCTGAATGTGTGTAGTTGTTGGGTTTCCTTTTATCTGTGGCATTGATCACTCTGTAACTTCAGCAGATATCCTCCCCTCGGCTGATTTTCTCTACTGAGCTCTTCCCTGACCAGACAGCAACAAAGATATTTTCTCACATTTTCTTTTTTTGACAGAATTGGGGTAGTTTTAACACTCACACCTAGGGTTGCACCAATCTGCGTTCACCTGGGTAGGAATTGACTGTTTTCATCCATCAAGCCACTCTTCCAAACTCAGGCATGGAGCCATCTACCTTTTTTCCAGAGACAAAGCCTCCGCAGCTCACAGGGCCTCCTTCTCAGCCCGTCCTGCCCTGTGTCTCTGTGCCTGTCCCCACAGCTGAGTCACACGGGTTCGTTTTCTTGCCATGGCTTCGTAGATGTCTCAGCCTGACTCTTCTTGTTCAAAAATGTCTTGGCTATTTAGTAACCGTTGTTCAGCCCTGCAAATGTTAGAGTAAGTTAATTCAATCCATTAAAAGCTCTGATGAAATTTTGATTGAAGTGAAAGCGACTCTGGAATAGGAAGAACTGCTGTCTTTAAAATGACTTCAGTTGACAATAATACATGGTATATTTCAAAACAGCTAAAAGAGAAGCTTTGAAATGCTTCCAACACAGAGAAATGATAACTATTTGAGGTATTGGATACTCTCACCACCCTGGTTTGATGGTTACACAATCCATGCATGTATCAAAATACTGTGTGCCCCCTAAATACGTTCAAGCTTTATGTAGAAATAAAATCATGTGAAGCTGTTCTTCCCTCAGTGCGTTCCAGCTCTTGTTTTCATCTTGGTTTATCTTCTTTAGTAGAGGTTAAGCACTTCCTGGAAAGGCCGCATTAATTCTTTGTTAGATTAATTTTGAGGTCCTTGACAGACTCTGCTGCAAACGTGAAGAGCAGCTTTTTAAAAAATTGCTTTTCTAATTGACGATTGTCACCGCAGAGGACTTCTAGCATTTCTGAGTCATTCCTTTATCTAGACTCTCACTGGCCTCTTCTCCTATTTTGCTGTGGTTGATTGCCTACGTTTAGGATTTTTATACAGATAGCCACACTTTGTCTGCAAAAAATGCTAGCGTCATTCCTTCCTTTCAACTCTTTGTGCCCTTCTTTCTTGTTTGTGTCTGACCGAGGGGACGAGGCTGACTGTCTTTGTTGAACGATTGTGTGGGTGGCGGGTAGCGTTGTCTTCTACAGGACCTCAAAGAGGATGCTTCAAAACGCTGGTGAGTGTGATGTCTGTTATAGGTGTTTTGAGATCACCTTTATCAGGTTAAGAAAGATTCTTATTCCTAGTTTTCTGAAAAACTTGAGAGAGAGAATTTCTAAACAGGGCTGAGGGCTGAGCTTTGACAAATGACTTTTTGTAGGTACTAATCACCTTTGTCGTCTACTAACTTGAATTCGCCAATTTTCTTCTTTTGCTTTTAAGTGCTCTGTTGCCCAGGCTGGAGTACAGTGGTGTTATCTCAGCTTACTGCAACCTCCTCCTCCTGCGTTCAAGAAATTCTCCTCCCTTAGCCTCACAAGTAGCTGGCACTACAGGCACCCATCACCACACCTGGCTAATTGTTTTGTATTTTTAGTAGAGATGAGGTTTCACCACGTTGGTCAGGCTGGTCTCGAACTCTTGACCTCAAATGATCCACCCTCCTTGGCCTCCCAAAGTTCTCGGATTACAGGTGCAAGCCACCAGCCTGCCTCCAGTTTTCTCAATTGAAGCCATCGTTGCGTTCCTGGTGTGAAATGTATTTGATTATTATGTGTGTTTTCTCAACAGTTTATCATGAAAATTTTCAATACTCATTTTACAGTGAACACGCATACATATACCCACTGTTCAGACTAATGTATTACTAATAAAATTTATTAATATTTCATACTGTTACAGTAATATTTTACCAAATGCTTGAGCACTTATTCATCTGTTCATCCATCTTCCTATCCGTCCATCCATTCATCTTTTTAATGCGTTTCCAAGTAAGGGATGGACCTCAGCCCCTCAGCTGGGACCTCAGGCGCACCACCACGCCCAGCTAATTTTTGTGTTTTTTTTTTTTTGTAGGAACAGGGTCTTGCTATGTTGCCCAGGCTGGTCTGGAACTCCTGGGCTCCAGAGATCCGCTCACCTCAGCCTCCCAAGGTGTGGGGATCACAGGCGTGCGCCACCGCAGCCAGCCTGGAGTTGTCAGTCTTTTAACTACGGCTGCTTCGGTGAGCGTGTGTTTTAAAATACACGGTTGGATGCCAGTGTTTAATATTTTATTTGAGGTGTTCATCGGAAAAATAGGCGCTTACCCAGATATGAAACCAAACTGACACCAGTCTGTTAAAATGAAACGGGCTGCTCTACCTGTAGTATTATTTTCCAGAAAAACTTATATGAGTTTTTTAATAAGACAGCTATATCTGTCCCTCGAAAGAACACACTTGTAAAACGTCCTGGTGTACGGCTCTTTTCTGAGAAGGGTGGGGTCTTTGATTCCCACTTTTGACCTATTGAAGTTTCCCACAGGCATACCTTGGAGATACTCTGGGTTCGGCTACAGACTACCACAATCAGGTGAGTCACATAAATGTTGTTCTATTAAGCATGCCATAGAATCATGTCTGAAAAAGCAACATACATATCCTAATTTAAAAATACCTTACCGCTGGCTGGGCGCAGTGGCTCACGCCTGTAATCCTAACACTTTGGGAGGCTGAGGTGGGTGGATCACCTGAGGTCAGGAGTTTGAAACCAGCCTGGCCAACATGGCAAAACCTTGTCTCTACTAAAAATAAAAAAATTAGCTGTGCGTAGCGGCGGGCACCTGTAATCCCAGCTACTTGGGAGGCTGAGGCAGGAGAATCACTTGAACCTGAGACGTGGAGGTTGCCGTGAGCCAAAATCGTGCCCTTGTATTCTACAGCTGAGGCAAAAAGAGCTAAATGCTGTAAAAAAAAAAAAAAAAAAAAAAGCCCCACCAAAGAAAAAAACCTGTTACTGTTAAACAACACTAACGCTCACTAGCCTGCAGCGAGCTAATCTTCTGGAGGGTCTCAGCTCCACGTTGACACTGCCGGCTGTTCAGGGCAGTGGTTGCTAGAGGCTGCGATGGCCACGGCAAGCTTTTAAAATAAGGCAACAATGAAGTTTGCTGCACCCATGGACCTTCTTCTGTGAAGGATTTCTGTGTAGCACACAGTGCTGTTTGATAGCATGTCACCCACAAAAGGACTTCTTCCAAAGTTGGAGTCAACCCTCTCCCACACGGCTGCTGCTTTACCAGCCACGTTTATGGAACACGTCTGGGGCAGTGGCTCACACGTGTAATCCCAATGCTGTGGGAGGCTAAGGGAGGGGGATGGCTTGAGCTCAGGCGTTCAAGACCAGCTCGAACAACATAGTGAGACCCTGTCTCAACAAAAAAGGACAACAATTAGCTGGGCAGGTGGCGCACGCCTGCAGTCCCAGCTACTCAGGAGGCTGAGGCAAGAGACTCGCTTGAACTCGGGAAGCGGAGACTGCAGCGAGCCGAGATCGCACCCCTGCGCTCCAGCCTGGGCGACAGAGCGAGGCTCCATTTAAAAAAACACTGTACAGAGTATTCTAAAGTTTTGTTTCATGTTAATGGTATCCACGGCATCACTGCAGTAGCTTCTGTGTCCAGAAGCCACTTTCTTTGCTCATCCATTAAAAGCAAGTCCTCCTCATCCCGTTTTCTCACGAGGCTGCGGCAGTCAGCCCCAGCGTCCGGCTCCAGCCCGAGCTCGTTCTCCTGCTCTCTCCACCCCACCTGCAGACACGGCCTCTGACCCCGTCTCTGACACCTCCAGGCCACGCTGAGGGTTAGAATCCACCTCTCCCACACTCCCGTCCCTGGTAATATTCTGCCCTCCTCCCATGAATCCCATAGGTTGGTTCTTCGTGGCATCTAGAAGGGTGACTCCTTTCCAGGAAGTTCTCAGCCGACTTTCCCAGATCCCGCAGAAGAATGTCTGTCTTCGGCAGCTGTAGCCTTGTGAAATGCACATTATGTTTTACTTGTATTTTAGGTTCAGGGGTACCTGTGCAGGTTTGTTATACATGGAAATTGTGTGTCCCAGGTGATTTCATCACTCGGGTAATGAGGATAGCACTTGAAGGACAGTTTTTCCGTCCGCTCCCTCCTCCCACCCTCCGCCTTCAAGCAGGCCCTGGGCTCTGCTGTCCCTTCGTTGCCTCCATGTGTCCTCAGTGTTCAGCCCCCACTTATAAGCAAGAACATGTGGGGGGGTTTGGTTGTTGTTGCTGTTTTTGAGCTGGAGTCTTGCTGTGTTGCCCGGGCTGGAGTGCAATGGCACGATCTTGGCTCACTGCAACCTCTGCCTCCTGGGTTCAACCTATTCTCCTGCCTCAGCCTCCCGAGTAGCTGGAACTGCAGAGGCATGCTGCCTTGTCCGGCTGATTTTTGTATTTTTAGTAGAGACGGGGTTTCACCATGTTGATCAGGCTGGTCTTGAACAACTGACCTCATGATCCACCCACTTCAGCCTCCCAAAATACTGGGATTACTGGCGTGAGCCACCGTCCTCGGAGGTATTTGGTTTTCTGTTCCCGTGTTACTTCACTTGGGATTATGGCCTCCAGCCCCAACCCTGTTCCTGTAAAGGACATGATCTCATTCTGTGTGGCTGCATAGTATTCCATTTGTAAATGGACCACAGTGAAATGTATTTCTTCAATAATAAGATTTGAAAGTTGAAATGACTCCTTGATCCGTGGGTTGCAGAATGAATGCTGTATGAGCAGCATGAAAAGCATGTCCTTGTACATCTCCGTCACAGCTCCTGTGCAAACAGATGCATTGCCCATGAGCAGTCATATTTTGAAAGGAATCTTTTCTGAGGAGCCGTTCTCAACAGTGGGCTTAAAATATTCAGGAAACCACGCTGTTGACACTTGTGCTGTCGCCCAGGCCTTGTTGCACTTCCAGAGCACAGGCCCAGTTGATTTAGAACAATTCCTAAGAGCCCTAGGATTTTCAGAATGGCAAATGTGCCTTGGGTTCAACTTCAAGTCACCAGCTGCATTTGCCAGAAAAAGAGAGTTCGTTTATTCTTTGAAGCTTTGAAGCCATGCAGTGACTTCTCTCTAGCCCTGAAAGTCCTAGATGACATCTTCTTTAAATAGAAGGCTGTTCTGCCTGCATGGAAGAGCCATTGTTTGGTGAAGCCACCTTCATCATGGTCTCAGCCGGATCTTCTGGAGACACCATCGCAGCTTCTCCATCAGCGCCTGCTGCTCCGCCTTCAGCTCTCCTGTGATGGAGACGGCGTCTTTCCCTCCGCCGCGGGAGCCGACCTCTGCTAACTTCCAACTTTTCTGCAGCTTCCTCACTGCTCGGTCTTCATAGAATGAAGGAGGGTCAGGGCCTTGCTCTGAGTCAGGCTTTCACTTAAGAGAATGTTGTGTCTGGATTGATCTGTCTCGACCCTAAAGCTTTCTCCATATCAGCAGTGAGGTTACCTCAGTTTCTTGCCATTCATGTGTTCACTGGAGGAGCAGTTTTCATTTCCTTCAAGGAGTTTTCTTTTGCATTCGCAGCTTGGCTAACTGGCACAGAGGCCTAGTGTTCAGCCTGCCCCCGCTTCCAACCTGCCTTCCGCACTCAGCTTCGTCCTGTCCAGCTTACAGACGTGAGACTCTTCCTTTCACTTGAACACTTAGAGCCCTCTAGAGGGCTATTAACTGACCTAATTCAAATATTTTTGTGTCTCAGGGAACAGGATGCCCAAGGAAAGGGAGAGAGACTGCAGGGGGATGGGTGGGTCGGGGTGGGGGTGGGGAATGGCCAGTAGGCACAGCAGTCAGAACACACCCAGAATTTACAGAATTTATCAGTTCGGTTCACCGCCTTCTACTGGTGTGGCTCATGGCACCCCAAACACTTACAATACTGACATCAAAGGCCAGTGATCACAGATCACCATAACACACAGGATAATAGTGAGAGGCCTGAAATATTGGGAGAATTACCAAAACGTGACAGAGACCCAAAGTGGGCACGTGCTGCTGGGAATATGGTGTTATTAGGCTTCTTTGACTTGGAGTTTCCACAAACCTTCAGTTTATAAAGAAAAAAAAAAAAAACTGTGATATCTGTGAAGTGCCTGCATTCCTTCTTGGGCCAGGAGGGGCACTTGGCATTTTTCTAGAAATGCACCCATTGTATCTCGGATTCTTCCGTGAATATCTATCTGCACCTCACAGTATCTAGTGGACATTAAGGAAAGACTCCGGGCCAGGCTTGGTGGCTCACGCCTGTCATCCCAGCAACTCGGAGGCTGAGCAGGGAGGATTGCTTGAGGCCAGAAATTTGAAACCAGCCTGGGCAACATAGCACGACCCTGGATCTGAAAATTTTTAAATTAAAAACATATAATAAACAAATAGAGGGAATGAAAGACCTGGGCTTAAGGCAGCAACAGAAATGATCTAAAATGTTGTAGGAAGAGAAAATGACTGGAAAACAGAGAGGACAGCAGTGACCAGCGGAGTAGTGGAAGGCAGTCTGACATGCGCACATTGGGCTTTGTGGAGGGCAGGAAAGTAAGAGAGCCAGGGGAACACTTGCTCCAAGTTTTCAAAATGTGATTAAAACCTGTAAATTCACAGACTAAGGATCTCAATGAACCCCAAGCAGGAAAAAAGAATTCCATCCAATAAAACCATTCCCAAGTATTTCATAATCAAGTCATTAAGATGATGAAAGGAAACTCTTAAAAACAACCAGAGAATAGAAGTCATACTATGTACAAGTGGACCAAAATAAGTGGGTAAGTGGATTTCTCACAGAAACTAGGTGAGCCGCAAGCCAGTGTAGACTTCTCTAAAGCACTGAAAGACAAACAAAAAGATCAACTTAGAATTCCATGCCTAATAAAGAATAGCTTTCAAAAACGAAAGCAAATAAATAATCTTTCAGTCAAATAAAAGTTGAGAGAATTTATGGTCGACAGACAGCACTACAACAAATGTTAAATAACTTTCTTCATAAAGAAAGAAACTACATGGGTAGAAACATAAACCTACATAGAGAAGTGAGGAAAACTGGAAATGACAAATATGTGGGTAAATGTAAAAGCATTTAAATTAATTTTTTAAATGCAAAACACAGTTTCTCAAAGGAAAAAATGATAGATTACAATTTACAATATACGAGGAAGTAAAAATGTATGACAATAGCACAAAGAGCAGAAGAGGGGAAGTGGGAGTGGCCACTCTATCCCAAGGCTCTCACACTTTATGTAAAGTGATTTAACATTACTTGAAGGCACATTGGCACAGTAAGAGGTAGTCTATACATTCTAGAACAACCACTAAAGATAAAAGGTATAGCTCATAAGCCCAAAGGGCACTCATATCTATAATCACATTAAATGTAAACAGCCAAAACATTACAATTAAAAGGCAGAAATTGTCAGATGGATTTTAAAAAATCAAGACCCAGCTATATGCTGTCTACAAGACACTCACTTTAAAGATGAAAACAAAGTAGATTAAAAGTTAAAAGATGACAAAAGATACACCATGTAAACATCAACAAAAAAAATCTGAAACTGCTATGTTGACATCAATAAAGGTTGATTTGAGAATAGGATATATTCGCATGGATAAAGAAGGACATCTCATAATAAGAAAAGGTTCAATCACTCAAGAGAACTTCATGGCTATAATAAAGCTGTAGTGATCAAGACAGTGTGGAATTGGCAAAAGGAGAGACACAAAAGGAGAGAGCAATAGGACAGAGTCCACAAATAGACCCACACGTATATGGCCAATTACTTTTTGACAAGGTTGCCAAGGCAAGTCAATGGGAAAACCATAAACTTCCCAACACATAATGCTGCAACAAGTGGATACTTAAATGCAAAGAAATTAATGACAACCCTTACCTCACACCACATAAAAAAACTAACTTGAAGAACCCTATATCTAAATATAAGAACTAAAGCTATAAGTGTACAAAACAATGAAGAAAACATAGCAGAAAATCTTGGTGACCTTGAGTGAGGCAAAGGTTTTTCAAACAAAGCAAAAACAAAAGCACAAATCATAAATGAAAAAAAAAAATAGGATGTTGCTAAAATTTAAATGTTGGTTCTTCAAAAGAGAGTGTTAAGAAAATGACAAGGCAAATCAAATACTAGGAGGATATATTCACAAACTTTCATCAGTCTGAGGCAGGAGATGCCGGATGGAACCATGCCTGGAAAAGGAAAGGAGAGTCCTGCCTGAGGTCCTCACTCCCTCAGGCTCCCACCTCAGCACGGCCCTGTGTTCTGATGTTACACTGAGAACCATTTGATTTTTAAATACAGTCCCTTTTCCCAAGCTCCTAAGCCTCTCACAGGCATATTCATTGGCAGAGAGGCCTGGCTGGGTGGGATGCCCTCTCTCTGGACCACAGCCATCCCAATGGTTCTGGCCATCACTGAAGCAAAGCAGGTAGGTAAACCTTGGTTCACCTCCTTGCTCCCAACCTGAGGAGCAGCTGGCTCCTCTGACAGCATGTGGACCCCCACAGATCCTGGTCCTCCTAGGCCCCCAGTGCCACCCAGCAGGCATACCTCTGGGAAGGGCGTGGCTCCCCATGGCTGGTCAGGGTCAGGCTGAGAGGCAGCTACACCAATGCTTAGGGCATCTTCTGGAAGGAATCCACCTTCCAAGAAAGAGGGTAAATGATCACGGTGTGGTTATGCTGGCAAAAATGAGAGAAAAAAATAATGTTGCCTTTATAAGGGAGTCAGCTGAACATTTTACAATTCTTCCCCAAATCAACTAAGCCATTTTCACAACATAAAACGAGCAAAAAATGTAATTATTTCAAGGTGTCCTTCACCTCGAACTCACTTGAGGCCCACAGCTTAGGGGTTTTAAAAAATACATATATTTAAAGCAAATATTATTGTAAATGACTACTCTGTAATTTGGATTAATTGCTTTCGGTTTTTTCTGGAAATAAAATCTTTAAGGCAAACTCATAAAAACCCTGGAGCACAGGGCAGCTGTTCCTGCAGTGCCTGGTTTCAGAGAGTCCAGTGCCGCCCCACAGGGGACCATGTTGGGTCGCAAAGTTGCCTGTTTGGCCAAAGACCCCGGGGGTACCTGTGCCACCCTCATCAGAGGCCACAGTCAAGAACAGCCCCTGCCCCCACCATGGTGCCCATAACATCCGCTGGCATGGCAGCCTGTGAGCCTCAGGGGTGGCCCGAAGATGCCTACCCAGGGAGAGTCCAGGAAGGGCCACTGTTTCCTCTCAGGGGAGAGGTCAGGGGCTTAGCTGGGCCCTGCTATATTGGCTTCAGGAACTCAGCCAAGGGAGATAGGCAGGACCGGGGAGAATTGGCTCTGGCTGTGCCTGACCTCACATGAAGTGTTTGGCTGTCTGTGTGCTGGGGCAGTGGGAGGGTGGAGCACAAAACGGGGTTACAGGAAAGACCCTCCCACTCCAAGCAGCTTCCAGGGTTTCCCATCCTCCTTGGAACATCCCAGACTCAAGCCTTTTTCTGACGTAGGATCCTGGCAAGACCCTGTTGGAGAGAGGGCCCTCAGGAAAGCCATGAGGTGTGTGTGCATATTCAGAGATGAGTTGCACAAGCGTGTTGCAGGGGGCCAGGAAAACGAAGACGGGGCAGGCTGTTCAGACATCTCTGGGGACCCTAGGGAGCTGTTTCAGCAGAATGAGGGACAGTGGGCAGAGTATCTGGCAGGGCAAGGGCATGGATTTCATCCGCCTGCCACTCACCTGTTTCTATAAAGCCCATCACTTTATTTGTTCTGGGCAGCAACCCTGAGAGGTGGGTATCACCTCTCTTTCTTGAGTCCTATGCCCAGGGTCACAGGCCTGGGAGTGACAGACTGGGGACTGTACTTGTACCTACAGGTGCAATAAATGGAGGTAAGGAGGATCAAGTGTCTGTCCCTGCAGCGCTCCACCCTGGGTCAATAGCAGGCATGGATCGGACCTGCTTGTCAAGGTGAAACTTACCACTACACACAGCTGGGCACAAGAACAGAGGTCTGGGGTCTTACTCTGGGCAATTCTGTGGCTAGAGTGCCCTGTGCCTTGGAGCAGATGCCATTCTCCTACTAGGCATCAGTTTTACAATCAGCTCATTGGGTGGAGGGATTCATCCATCCATCTATGCACCTATACATCTCCCTATCCATCTATCCACCCACCCATTCATCCACCCACCTATTCACCCATCCATCCATCCATCCAACCATCCAACCATCCATCCATCCATCCATCCATCCATCTACCCATCCACCTACCCATTCACTCATCCATCCACCCTGCGTCCACCCAGCATCCATCCACCCTTCCACCAACTCACCCACCCACTCAACACCTGCCTACCCATCCATTCACATACTCACCCCCCATCCACCCACTCATCCTTCCACCCAACACTCACCCACCCACCATCTGTCCATCCATCCACCAACTCACACATCCAACCCATCCACCCAACAGTCACCCACCTATCCATTCACCCACTTGCTCATTAATCCACTCACCCACCCATCATCCATCCACTCATCCATCCATCTATCCATCCATCCACACACTCTTTCACCCACCCATCAACCCGACCCCCACCCACCATCCATCCATCCATTGACCCACCCACCCATCCATTCACCCAACACCCACCAACCCATACACCTACACATATTCACCCACCCACCCATCCATCCACCCACCCACCTACCCACCTGCACATTCATCCATTCACCCACCCAACACCAGCCCATCTATCCACCCATACACCAACCCCACCCACCCACTCATCCACCTATCCATCCACCCACCCATCCATCCACCAACTCACCCATCCATCCTCCATCCACTCACCCAACCATCCACACACCCAACCATCCACCCAACACCCATCCACTCACCCATCCATCCACCAACCCACCCACCCATCTTTTCACCCACTTTTCACTCATCTTCCATCCATCCATCCCACAATCATTTATTGATCATCTCAGAAATCAACTCACTGAGAAATCAACTCATCCATCATCAACTCATCCATCTATCCACCCATCCACCCAACACTCACCCTCCCATCACACACAACCATCATCCATCCATCCTCCATCCACTCACCCACCTCACCTACCCACCCATCCACCCAACACCCACCCACCTACCCACCCATCCATCCATTCATCCATCCACCCAGCAACTCACTTATCCATCCATCCATCCTCCATCCACTCACCCACCCCACCCACCCATCCACACATCCACCCATCCATTCATCCACTCATCTATCTACCCAGAACCCACCCACCCATCACACACAACCATTATCCATCCATCCTCCATCCACTAACCCACCCCACCCACCCACCCATCCACCCAATACCCATGCACCCATCCATCCATTTGTCATTCCACTCACCCATCCATGCATCCCTCCACACACACACCCATTATCCATCCATTCATTCATCCACCCATCCACACCCCATTCTTCATTCATCCAACCTCTAACCATCCATCCACTTTTCACTCATCTTCCATCCATCCATCCCACAATCATTTACTGATCATCTCATGTGTGCCACGCTCTTCTCTATGCACTGGGGAATACAGAAAAACAAAACAGGCAAGAAGCCCCCCTCTGCATGACACCCTCAGAGTTGTGTTGGGTGAGGAGGATCTGGGACCACCAGGAGGCCTTTGAAGTGACAATTGTGGGAAGAGGTGGGGGCAGTGGACACAGAAGGCAGCAACTGCCCTAGACGGAGGAGCTGCCCCTCCTGTGGGGATTAAGGCCTGTGTCCGGGCCCCTCCAGGCCACCCCTCTCAAGGAGGCAGAAGGCATGGGGTGTGGGAGCAGAGCCAGCTCATCCCAGGGTGTGTGGGAGGAGGAGTCTGTACTGGCTGCCCTAATCTGAAAGGATCAGGAGGTGTTCAGGCCCCTGTGGATTCCCAGGACTGTGGAGCTGCCATACCCCTGCCCCGGAGAAGACCGGGAATCTGCGTGTCCAGGCCAGGATGGACACCAAAGGTGCACCCTAGGCTGAGTCTGCATGGGAGTGGCCAGAGTGCCAGTCATGTGACATGGGATGACTCAGCTTAAAAAAGGAGGGAAATTCTGACGTGTGTGACAACATGGCTGAACCTTGAGGACATGAGCCAAGTGAGATCAGCCAGTCACAAAAAGACAAATCCTGTGTGATTACACTTCTGTGAGGTCCCTGCAGTGGCCAAGTCTGTGAAGACTGAATGCAGAATGGGGGGTGCCAGGGGTGGGGAGGGGCAATGAGGAGTGACTAGAGATGAGGGTGCCAACAGCTGCGCAGCTGAGTGAATGTGCCCAGTGTCACTGAATGCTACACTTAAAAATGGTTAAGATGTTAAATTGTATTTGACCTCATTTACAAAGACCCAGCCTTTGGGCTGTGCACTGTGCATGGAGTGTGGTCCTCAGCCCTACATGCAATGACTCTTTCCTTTACAGTGGTCACATCTACAGAGGGAGGACTGAGGCCAAAAGTGCTGTGACCAGCTCCATCCCAGAATGAGGCCATGATGGAGCCAGGGTCACTCCACAGCCTGTGCATCCACCACCCGCCCACCCCTCAGGGCTGGAAGCCTGGGGCCAGACGTCCGTGCCTCTTCTGTCCAAACATATGATGTGCTCAGAGTATATCCCCAGCTGTCCACACCCCAGCAGAAGAGAGGCAAACTCAGAAATCAAAGTGATATTTAGAAAATGCAGTTTCTTTAATGTGGTACAGGAAGTATTCCCAACAGTGGGAACATGGGGTGCTCCTGGGAGGTAGCTGAGGCTGAGCTGGTTCTTGAAGAACAGATAAGATTTTCTTCTCATTTTTATTTTTATGTTTTGAGACAAGATCTCACTCTGTCACCCAGGCTGGGGTGCAGTGGTTAAATCTGGGCTCACTGCAACCTCCACCTCCTGAGCTCAAGAGATCCACCTGCCTCAGCCTCCGGAGTAACTGGGACCACAGGAACACGCCACCACCACGGTGGGCCAATTTCTTGATGTTCTCATTTTTAAACATTGTAACACTTCTACCACTAATATACAGTCAGTGGACAAAAATTAAAATGCAGAGAAACATAACAGAGAAAAAAATTTTAATATTCTCAGATTTCATCATCCAAGGAAAACCACTGTTAATATTTCAGCTGACACTCTTAAAGGTGGACTTGTCAGTATGGTGATAAGCATGCACTCTTGTCACTATGTTCACTGCCTACACAACACTCCTTTGTAGGAAACACAAATTGCATTTGCTAGCTGTTTTTGTGGCCAGAAGCAGGTCATGGGAGAGGCTCCAGAAAGATTACTGATCAGGATCCCAAGAACCCTGTGGAGTCAGAGACCCTGTGTGTGGACACGGGGTGTGGTATCAGACCTGGACCTAAGGATGGACATAGTGTTTCTAAAATAGCTACAAAAGCCTCTGGGTTAAGATGGCAAATTAAACACACACCCATTCAATGGTGTCCCCTCTGTAAGCCCCACCTCAGCCACAATAAAGAGATTTTAAAAGGCATCTACCCATGAGGGTGGGCCTCCTTTCTGAAAGCTGAATTGCTGATGGACCTGGACCTGTGACAACTGGGACAGAGACAAGAAAAAGTCCTGACTAGAGAGCAGGAAGGTGATATTTTACCAGCTTTGTAACCAAGGGGAACTCCAACACTGAGGGCTGGGTGTAAGAGTACCTCTAGGACTTGGGGTGCAAGGGTGGCTATGATCAGGAAGGCTAGAGTGAAAGGGGCCTATGACCCAGTTAGATTCCTATCCCCTCCTTATCTTCCCTGAGTGACCACTCCTCCCCCATGCCAGCAAAAGTCCAGAAGTTTATTTCCTAGAAGTTTATTCAGGCAGCTGACTGCAAAGACCCCTGCCTTCAACTCCACGTTGACTCCAAGAAGACTGGCAACAAGACCCCTCCCTCACTCCTTAGGTAACTTCTCTGGGAATCAGGTCAGTTCCTAAAGATAACTGGCATCCAAGGTTCTCAGGATCACCCCCAACCACGAGTCTCAAGGACAATGTACCCCTCCTTTCTTACTCTCAGATCTTCCAGTCAGCTCCTCATCATGGGCCGAAAGCCGAGGATCAGCAGATGCCTCAGGAAAGACACATCAAAACAGATAGAACAAAGCCATTTGGAGGACACACAGATTAAATGGGCAGAAGAAAGCTCATATAAATATCAAGTACCAAACGTAAAGCAGAAAGCAAACAGAGAGTAGGAACCACTAACAAAGCATTTCTATACCCAGCTCAACTATCCTTCGGGTACTGCAGAAGTCCTAAAATATGTATGTCCTATGCATCTTTTATCAGAAGTTACCAGAAGACATGCTTCAAGAAAATGAGAAAGTGATCCAACAAGATACGTAGTCTGTAAAGGTAGCAGGAGATGCAGAGGAATTTCCCTAGAGAATGGCCATGGGCAGGACATAGAAGGCAGCCAGTCCATATTGGCATGAGTGGCTAAAGAGCCAGATATGTGGATGGCCATCACCACTATTCTGTGGTCATCACTCTTTTGTTCTTATGTAGGTGAGGTGGGCTCAGATTCTTACCACACCCCGAATGTCTTGACCATAGACAGATGAAATCCCCATTTCCTCCCCATATGAATTTCTGGTGGCTGCTCTAACAAATTACTACAAGCTTAGCAGCTTCAAATAGCATGTACTTACTAGATTTTGGTTTTGTGGGTCAGAGGTCTAAAATGGATCTCAGTGTCCTAAAGTCAAGGCATGGGCAGCACTGCCTCCCTTGCTGGAGGCTCTAAAATCCATTTCTTTGCCTTTTTTAGCTTCTAGAGTCTGTCTGTATTCACATACCTTGGCTCACGGCCCCTTCCTCTGTCTTAGAGCCAGCACAGCTGGAGGAATCTTCCTCATATTCTCACATTTCCCCTCTCCATCCCGATCCTCACTCTCCTGTCTCCCTCTTCCACTTTTGGACCCTTGTGGCCCTTAAAAGTAGAAGGAGGAGGCAGGGGAGTCAAGACATTAAGCCCACCCAGATAATCCAGAATCATCTCCCTACTTTAAAATCAGCAGAGAGCGTAACTTTAATTCCTTAATTTGTCCTCCCGCTGCCACTCCACGTGGTTTCACCTTCTCCCCTCCCTGTCCTTCTGCATCAGCCACACTGGTCACTGGAGCCTCAGGGCCTTTGCACTGACTGTTGCCTCTGCCCCACTGCTGTTCCCCCAGACACCTGGGTGGCTCCCTCATCACTCCCTCATGTCTCTGCCCAAATGTTACCACCTCAGTGAGGCCTTTCTTGAACAACCGATTGAGAATTGTGCCTTCATCTCTTTCCACCTTTGTGTCCATTGCACTAGAATCATCTAGCCTGGCACATCAGACCCTTATTTATTTTACCTATTACTGCTTTCCCCACGAAAACATGAGCTTGATGGGAGCAGTGTCTGTCTCCATCACTGCTGCAGCCTCAGGACCTGTGGCTGTCCCTGGCACATAGCAAGCATATTGCAGTGTGTTGCGGGGACAAATGGAAGCTTCACTGCAGCCTGCTGGACACCTGCCCCTATTAGTAAGCCTGACGTCCCACTGGCTTCCAGCTAATGATCTCCTGTCAATGCCTGGCGGGTTGGAGCTGGACTCTGGTGTGGCCCATCTGTTCCGGTGTCTTCATTGGCCCAGGATGCCACTGCCTCTACTTCCACAGCCAGGCAACCAGTAATCTGCCTCCGTCTCTATGGATTGGCCCATCCTGGACATCTCACGGAAATGGAATCACACAATGTGTGACCTTTTATGACTGACTTCTTTCATGGAGCATCATGTTTTCAAGGTTCATTCATGCAGCAAGTGTCAGCTCTTCATTCCTTTTCATGGTGACATAATATTCCATTGCATGGATATGCCACGTGTGCTGATTTTAATGCTCCTCACTCATTTCAATTTGGTGAAGCTTCTGTGGATGCGTCACTCTGCAGTGAGACTCACTCTAGGCTCTGGGAGACCTGGGAGGACGATAAACTTCTGCTGAGGCTTGCACAAATTCTTAGGGAAGGTTTAATAGTCTTAATCTCAGACTTATGGTTCAAAAACAGTCTATGGAGTTAAAACCATTTTCACCATTTGGACTTGGCTCTGTGGACTGGCCCAGGGAGAAACCTTTCTGATGTCCTGGGCCAGAGTGAGAAAAGACAGCAGCAAGGATGACCGAATGGGTTTTTCCTACTTAGCAAAAAGCACACCCCATCAAAGCAAAATCACTGAACACGGATTTGATTGGAAAGGCAGCCTTCAATGAATGACATCATTCCATGAACATAAATCTTAGTTTGTATGATTTATTTATGTTAAAAAATCCACATATGATGCTGGGTTTTCAATAGCTTTGTTTAAATGATAGTTTTTCCTTTTTAGTGAAAGTTGGAGCGATGATAAACAGCTCCAGCTGTAAAAATGAAAGGCGGAGGTGAAGCCGAGGTGATTATTACAGAAAAATGCTAAGTGGGGAGGAGTATTTGGCCCTTCCATCCTCTAAAATGAAAATTACCCTCTGCCGCAATGTGCCACGAACAATTACCTGCTGTTTATTAATTAACCTCTTTTAAAAGCACCACATTTCTACAAGAAACTGTTATTTCTCTAATGTGAAAACTGGCTTATTCGTGTTTATTGGAACGACAATGTCCCATGTGGTCCAGGCTTAGTGCACACGTAACTGACACGTATTTTTTTAATGGCACATTTGGTGACTGAAAATACCTTCCCAGAAGAAGCTTCGACACTCAGCACAGCTTGCTTGGTGCATTAGTCCTCACCGAGCCCTCAGAGCCCCTGGCCGGAGCACAGGGTCTCTTCCTGGCCCCAGCAGCCACAGCAGAGTCCTGGATAACTGCTCCAAGAGTGGCTGCTGGGAAGGAACGGGGCTCAGGACTTGCCAGTGAGAGGCAGACTCGGGAAATACTGACTCCAATGGCTGAGTCATTCTGGACCCTGGCAAGTAAGTGTATTGGTCATTGTCAGAAGCACATGGGTGACCAAGAGGCCAGAGTACCCTCTGGGTGGCATGACTGCCGCGGGCTCTCATGGCGCTCACACTCCTAGCACCCTAGGAGTCCCAGGAAAGGGTCCCAGGCGGAGATCTCTCTGCAGAGGAATCTCTGCCACCCTGTGCACCATCCCCGCAGCGTGAGTCACCTGGGGCTTTGTGGTCAGGGAGCTCTTCTCTGAGTCCCGAATCTGCCTGTAAGGACAGGTCCTTGACTAGGTCACTCAGCCTCTGAGCATCAGTTTCCTCATCTGTAAGGGGGGCATAGCACAGCACCCACCTCACCTCACAGGACTGTGAAGGCCACACAGCTCCCAGCTGCAGCCCAGGGGTGGGAAATGAGCAGGGCAACACCCACACCCTGCCTGGCACAGCACCCAGGCCAGGAGCCTGTGGAAGGACCAGCTTCTCTTCTAGAACTCTCGCTCTGCCATGGTCCCACCCCCACCCCCATATTGCTGGGAACCCCTGAACAAGCCAGCTTCCTTTTCCAAACATAGCACAAGGGGGCTGGGCAGCTGCTCACTGCTGTGTCTTCATCACATGGTGCTGGCACTGGCTTACTGAACACAGGGCAGCCCCCTGAGACCTGATGGGTGATGGGGGCTACAGAGAGATGGCTGGGCCTCAGGCCCTCAGCACGGTCCCCGCCCTGGGCTGCTGCCTCCACACCCGCCACAGCCCGCAAGCTCGCCTTCGTCTCCCTGGGTCTTCCCCTGGGCTGAAACCGCCTGTGGAGCCCGAAGGGAAACCTACGCGATCAGCTCTCTTCATTCAGTTGTGACTCATCCATTCTTTCACTGAGGACAGAGCACAGCCCAGCCTTGGGCCAGGTTCTGGCGCTTTGGAGAAACTGAGCTGGAAGCTCCAGGTCTGATGGAAGAGACACCCTCCGGTTTAACTCACACCATCAACTGGAAGCTCCAGGAGCTCTGAGCCTTGCAGCGCCTCCTGCGAGAGCAAAGGAAAGAACCAGGGAACAGAAGTCAAGCTCGGACTGCAGTTGCCAGGAGACCAGCTGGCCCTCAGACACCCACCGCCACCCGCCATCCGCCATCCGCCATCTCACTGGCAACACCAGGGCAGGACAAGGTCAGGAGGGCAAGGCTTGACTGGGAGTTCAGGGGACCCTGAGCCAGTTAAGGCCTCCGTGGATGAGGGGAGCAGGTGGCTCCTGAGGCATTTGTCCTCACGCCTGTCCCCGACTTGCCCTCTGTGTGTTGAGCCAGGAGGTGGTTACACTTCCAGGGCTCCAGCTCACCGCCTCTGGGAGCAGCCCTGGGTTCTGCAGGAGGGCAGGTAGGAGGGAGAAGGGCTCTCGCCGCTCCAGGGACCTGCAGGGCTCCAGGAACTGCAAACCACTGGCCTGGGCACTGTGCCCACCACGGGGCCAGGCTCTGTGGCCGCCCCTTCTACTTTGGGAAACTGGACTCCCAGGAAGCTGGAGGGGCTGCCCGAGGGTCCCAGGGGTCAGGAGGCAGAAGTTGAGCTTGAGTACTTCCTGTCTCCCTGCTTCCCAAGCTGTCTGTGGGCCCTGGAAGTCCTCCCCTCTTCCCCTCTGCTGAGTACCACCTGGGTGTTCCCCTTGTAATTCCACTGAAGCCATGGGGGAGGGGTGCCTCCCCCTCCAGGGAGAGGCTGCTCAAGGCTGGACCTGCCCTCTTTACCCCAGTCCCCAGGGCAGTACCCCTAGGTCCTCAAAAAGGTGACCTGTGGGGGCTGCAGGGGGCACTATTCTGCACACAGGGGTGCCCCAGACACTCAGGGCCCCTGCCTTGATGAGGGGGCCCAGGGACCCAAGGTGTGGGGGTGCAGGCTCCCCACAGCTCGGCATCTGGTGAGGGACTGGAGTCCCTGAGTCACCTATGCCCCGGGGGCATGAGCGCCGGTGTTCTGGCGGCTGGGCAGGCAGCCCTGTCCCGGGAGGATGCCTGACTGATTCCATCGCCTTCGGTCACTGTAAAGAATTGGTCGTTTTTCCCTGCCTGGGGTTATCCTGGTCTCCGCTCTATTCCTGCCGGCTCTTTGAGCCATGTCTCCACCGCCCCCTCGATTACTGGATTAGTAGAAAGCAGAGCACGGAGGGGCAGAGCCTTGGGTGTCCTCCCGGCCACCCTACTCCCCTCCCCTCATTCCCCTAGGTCCTGTCCCCGGAGGTGGGAGGCAGGGAAAGTCTCCTCAAACCACAGCCCCCGGCTCCTGCCACCCCACCTGCTCTGCGTACGTCTAGAGGGGTCCTTTGTTCGGATCCTAAGCCTCAGCTTCCCAGGCCATGCTGCGGGCCCCGCCCAGATGTGTGGGGACTTGGCTGCCACCGGTGCCAAAAGACCTAGTCCTCAGAGGTGGGCAGGGGTGTGGTGTATTCCCTTCCGCCAGCTTCGCTGTGTCTGGGGCCGGGGCCTGGGTCACCACCTCCCCCACCTGCTTCCACCCCCGCAGGCCCCTGGCAGCCGGTGCCCCTTCACATCTCCTCCACCCTCTGCAGGATTTGGGATGCTCGGTGGTGCCGTATCAGGTTCGAGTCTGCGTGAAACCTCCGGGCTTCTGGAGACCCGAAGGGACCTGAGAGGAAAGCCCAGGGTGGGCCAGACTCTGCGGCAGGGGTAGGAGGATGGAGACCCAGGGGCGGAGGAGTCGGGCCTTCGCTCCTCCTTCACCCAGCGGGTGAGGAGAGTTCCGGGAGGGGCGGGGGAGGGGAAGCGAGGGGAGGAGACCCGGACGGCGAAGTCAAGGTGGGGGCGCGCCCTGCCCCGCAGGCCTTTGACCCCCGCCGAGCAAATGAGGCCGGCGGGGTGGGCAGCCCTGGGCCTCCGCCTGGCGGCATCCACCCAGCCACTCTCCCCAGCCAGCCCTGCAATAAGCCCCCGGAGGAGGCAGGCGCGCCTGGCCCCATTTCACAGACGGGGAAACCGAGGTGTGGGGAAGAAATGCACCGCAGCTCCGTCTCCACGGTTTCACCTGTGGGGTATTAATCTCGCAGGGTCAAAGGCAAAATTTGGTTTTCAAGCTAAGAGGGCAGGCAGAGTGGCGCAGGGCGCGCAGCGGAGGGACGGGAGGACCGGGCCTTGCAAACCGAATGTGGATTCCCGAGCCAGCCGATTCGGGAAACCCGCTTGGTGACCCGGCCGCCGGCCCCTGTCCCGGGCTCTGGGCGTTTGGGGACGCGGAAGGCGGGCTCCCACCTGGCGACTCCCGGAATGCGGCCGCCGGGCCCAGAAGGCTGCGAGGCTCACTATTTCGTTGCTGCCCGCGCCCGGCCAGAACTAGGAGCTGAAGGCAGCGGCCGCGTCCACGCGGGCAGCGTTCTGGAGCGGGTCCGTGCCGCCTCCGCCGCGCGCAGCTCCCCGCCGGCCGCAGGACGCGGGCGCTGTGGGTAACGAAGTTGCTCCTCCCGGCGAGCGCAGGCCAGCGGCCCCCGGGCGGCGGGCGGCAGGAGGGGACCCACTCCACGGCTGCGGGCGCGCGTGAACACACGGCTAGGGGCACACGCAGCGCATCCGGGCAACGGCATTCGTTGGCGGATTTTTAAAGGTTCTGAGATCAACAGGGAAAGCGTGGGAAACCGATTCCCTGTATCCTCCCAGCGGCGGGGACGCTCCGGGTTGCAGACACCCAGCGGCTGGGCCACTGCGGGCCGCACTCGGGCAGGAGTCGTTAGGCGCTTCCCGCACCTTTTCAGTGAGCCTGGTTACGCCTGAATGAGGCTCCCTCCTGCCCCAACGGGAGGAGACCGAGGGAGTTCAGGTTCACCATCTCCACCTTTTTAACAAAACAAAACAAAACAAAAACCTCCGGGGCTCCAGACACCCCGACATCTGCACAGGAGAGCCAGGCACCTAGTGGGGATGCCGGACACGAAGCGGGCAAAGGGGCTCCACTGGGGCGGCCACAGCCTGGTGCCTGCGACGGCCCGGCGGTCCCCGGAAGCGCCCATCTGCAAGGGACAAGGTTCTGCACTCAGAAGACGTCGTTTCCACACATGTGGGGTTTGTTGGAAATCGGGGACACGGCTCACAATCCTGGAAAGTGCACTCCTCCCAGTCCCCCACTCTGGGACCAGGAATCAGGCATCGGCTTTGGGAGGCCCCCACCTCTGAGCGGCAAAGGGAACCAAGCCGGGCTGCCGCTGGGCCAGAACTGGGACCTGTGCCCTGTCCTCTCCAAGAACTCTGGTGCACAGGAAGCTTTCCCAGGCCTGGGGTGGGAGGAAGGCAAAAAGGGACCCTGAAATATTGACCCCAGGGTCTGGGGGGATTCCTGTGGCCCGAGTGTGTGGCTAAGGCAGGATGCTGGAGAAAGCGCCTGCTTCTAGTCATTCCAGAGGCCTGAACGGGGAAGAAATGGCCTTTCCAGTGGCCTGTGTCTCCCACACACACCCACCATTCTAGCCCAAGCACAGGCTCCTTCCAGCACTTAGCCCCCGTCGAGTACCCTGCTAGGTGTGGGGTCCAGCAGCCCTCCTCCACGTCCCCTCTGTCTAGTGGGAGTCAAGTCGGCATCCCCGAGGGCCCCTGTGGTCTCCTGCATCCTGCTGCTCAAGTCTGGGAGACATTCCCACCCAGTGTGGGGCAGGAGAACATGCTCAGAGAGCCACAGCCTCATCCTGGCCTGACTCACTGGCCCAGGTATTGGGGGTGGGGTGGGCGTTGGCCATCTGGATCCCTCCTGGGGCATTTCCAATCTCCCAGGAAAGCTGGTTGGTGAACTAGAGGATATGTGCTTCTTTGCTACCCGGAGTTTTTCCTAAAGGAACAAGGTGGGGGTGGGGAGTGAGTAAAACTTGCCCTGGAATTCAACAGAGCCTGAGGCCAAGTGTCTGAAAGACTACAGCCAAGTTCAAAAAGTACAGAGGACTGGGAGGGAAAGGGGTGAGAACGGACGAGGTCAGTCCATCTTGCTAGGAGCCAAGCCCACTCCTGTCCTGCACATACAGCCCGAAGCAGGGCTCCCTGGGGCCTGAGGGGCTGGGAAGGGTGGCTGGAGCAGCTCTGATCCTGCCAGTTCACATGGGGCACAAAGGCTGGCCAAGCCAAGGAGCCCTCTAGCCCTGGAATGCATTTGTAGACTCTGGGAGTGCAGGGTGGGCCCTCGTGGTAGTTTTGCTACTCAATGCGTTTCTGGGAAACCCCTGGGGCTTGGGGCCCTCCTACAAGATGTCTAGTAAGACACTTCCTCCAGCACTGCAGGACCAGCATTTCTGGCTTTCAAGCCTGGCCTTTTCCCTAAGGAATTCACCTGCTCATGGGTCTCCAGGCCCTGGAATCACTGGGAGTCTGCAGGGCTCATGGGTAAACGGAGTTTCCATGGGCTCCCTCTCTGCCCAGCCCCCAGCAGAAGTGGGAAGTAAAAGCCCCTCTCTAGCCTCCCAGACCCCAGCTGTGAAGCTGGTTCTGGAACTTGACAGCACCATGCAGTTGTCCAGTGTAGGAGCCTCTATGTGGCCAGGCCACACTCACTGTCCATGGACAAGCCGAGGAGGTTACTGGGAATGAGCTCGCAGCACTTACAGCCCCAGCACAGTGGTCCCAGGACCTGGCATCAGCCCCAAGGCTCTGCAGAGCTAGACTTGGTTTGAAAACTGCCCTCAAGCCTTTCAGTCCTGAGCTCTTCCCCGCTGGGCCTCCACCTGCCACACTTGTTCCCCAAGCCCCCCAAAGCCCTTGCCAGGCAGGGACACGGAACTGCGCCCCAGGGAGGACCTGCATCTGCCCTTCCCCGCTTCACCCGTTCTCCCCACGGGCCTCAACGCCTGACCTGCTCTCTGCTTCTAAGTCTGGCCACGCGGGGGCAGGGCCTGGTCAGGCCAGGACGAAACCTCAGCCAGGGCCATGGCCTTGGGAACAGCCTGCCTGGGCTCCTCCAGCAGACTGGGAGACACTGGAGCCAGGGCTGCTTGGGTACCTTGCGGGTGGGCAGCTCGGCCATCTCCCTGGCCAGCCTTGACCAGCAGCTACCCCTCCCCTGGCAGAACCAGAGAAGCAGTGACCCCATCCCTACCCCACAGCCTAGTGGAGAGCAGGGACCAGACGGCATAGACCAGCTTGCTCCCACACCTCCTGCCCTTCTTCCCTAGGCCCTGGCCACAGTGCCAGGGATGGCTGTTCTGCCCGAGCCTGGCCAGGGCTCTGAGAATCACCTCCTGAGCTGAAGGTGGGGCAGGGCCAGGGACAGAGACAGCTGGGGCACCCCGAGAGCACCAGGGATACACAACCTTGGTGTCTGTCGGCAACCTCCAGGGCAGGGGAAAAGGAGGCCTTTGCTGGGCTGCAGGGTGAGGGTGGGGTAGAGACCCTCTCTGCAGGTGGGAGTGCTTCGCAGGCACCTTAGTAACTACCCCAGGCCTCCTCCCGGGCCTTTGGAGGCTTCAGGCAGGAGCAGGCAGGGACCTGGGGTGCAGAGTATGGGAGTGACCTTGAGTCCTTTGCAGCCAGCAGCTCCAGCCAGGCTGGGCCCACGGTTGGAAGCCTGCCCTTGGCGGGGTTTAGGCAGGACAGCGCCTGTGTTCCTGGGCTCGAGCACTTCCCCCGCACTCGGGTGAGCAGGTTCAGAGCCCGCCTTGGCCATCCAGGGCTACAGTGGTGCCCTAGCCTGAGAGGCAGGGTGGGACCTCCAGAGCTGGGTCGGGCGGTAAACACAGCTGTTCTGTGGCCCAGCCCCTGTTGAAAGACGGTCAGAGGATGGGGAGGGTGGGTAGAGGGGTCGATAGACCCTCGGAAGGATGGCAGGAACCAGGGCTGTGCCATTGCTGACGGCCCTTCTCTGGACGACACTCACCTTTTGCCAGAAACAGCCGAGGCGGCGGCTAGGGAGCGCTTCCTCCGGCAGGGGCTCCAGCGGCGAGCTGGCTGCAGGACTCGGCACCCTGGACCCGTGGGAGCCGCATCGGGGTTCGAATCCGAGCAGGCAAGCGGTGCCGACTGCGGAGGATCCAAGGCAGAAGGCCCGGAGCACTGCGGCTGCCGGCTGCGGCCAAGCCCGGCTCTGCTGGGCTTTTCCTCTGGGGTAACGCCGGTCCCGCGCCCCTCCCCATCCGGGGCGCCTCTGCTAAGACACCAGGGTCTCGGGGGTTCTCAGGACCGCTGTGTTTCACCTCCTTTAACGCAGAGGCGTGGAGTTGCACGTGTGGGTCTCAGTGGAGCCGCCACAGGTCTCATTACACAACAAAGGGCAGGGAGGGCACGGCCAGGAGCCTCGCGGGGCGGCGGAGAGATCCCCCAGTACCGCCGGCGCAACCCCTGCTTCGGGCTCCGGCTGACGCTGCGGCAGCTCCCGGTCCCGCGGCGGGGCAGGACTTCGGTGCTCCAGGAGGGCGCGCGGGGGAGCGACCGGCCAGGGCAGCGCCTCGGTTTCCTTCCAGTTCATTCTGAATGCCCAGATTCTCAGATGAGAAATCCGCACTCAGGCCGCCAGGCTCCTGGGCCGGGGCCACCCTGCCTGCCCGCAGCCCGGCCCCTCCTCCGCGGCGCCCCGGAGTTTGGGGGCTGCAGGGGCAGAGGAGGCGCCTGGTCGGCTCGCTCCCGCGCGGCTCCACCTGCGCTGCCTGCGCTTCCGCCCCCCACGCACCTGGGCCCGAGAGCCCAGAGGGGAGCGTTCCCAGAGGCCCGGGTCCCAGAAGGTGGCCCAGCTCGGGCGCTCGCGCAGCCGGTCACTCACCTGGGGGCGCGGCGGAGCCCGGCGGGGGTGCAGCGGCAGGAGCGCGAGGGCGGGGACGATCCGCCGAGGACGCCCGGTGTTCGGACCGCCGCCCCCGCGCTGTGCCCCCGCGCGGGGCGTGTTGGTCTCCGCAGCTCCGCGCAGGACCGAAGGCGGCGGGTCCGAGTGCCGCCCGCTGGCCTGGGCAGTGGCGGAGCGCGGAGCTGGCGGCGCCTCCGCTGTTGTTTTTGAGCCGCGAAGCCCGAAGCAGCAGCCGTTGGGTGGGGGCGAAGGGGAGGAGGCGGGGGCCGGGAGGCCCGAGGGGGCGGCGGGGCCCGGAGGGGGCTTCGGAGGAGCCGGGTTCTGGCGCGCGAACCCCGACGCCCCCTCCGGCGATCGCGGGGCGGGGACGGGGGCCGAGGGGAGAGAGAGGACGGGAGAAAAGCGGGCCGGGGCGACGGGGAACGCCAAGCTTTTTAATTAGTCACAAAATGCAGTAAAACGCAGCAAAACCCGCCCGGACCCGCGTCCGAACTCTCGGCGCGCGTGCCCCGAGATCCGAGGAAGTCGCGTGGAAAACCGCAGCCGCCACCCCGTCTTCGGCACCGGCTGGGGCGGGAGCCGCAGCGCGACGCGACGCGAGGCAAGGGCAGGGTGGGGGGATAGTCACCTCGCCTCCGGGGCCACCTGGGTCCTTTTAAAGTGTCCGGGGTGCGGGCCCCGGGCGGGGAGCGCCCAGCACGGAATGTTTTCTTAAAGGGCCAGTTACGAGCTGCGCTGAAAAGGGGGGGAGCGGGGGGAGAGAGAAGTGAGACGGAGACCGGGAAGGCCGAGGAGAGCCCCCCAATCCCGCGCCGAGGCGGCGGCGGCGGCGGCGGCGGCGCGACGATGAGGATGATGAATACATTGCAAAGTTTTTTTGGCCCCGGCGAGGGGTGTCAGATTGAGTGCTCTGTGCGCATGTGCGAAGGTGTCCAAACTGACAATGCTGGGGAGATGAAGATAGTGTGTGGCTGCTTCTGGACTCAAGGAGGAGGAGAGGGATTCCGCGAGCCGACACCATGCGATCCAAGGCGAGGGCGAGGAAGCTAGCCAAAAGTAAGTCTCCCGCGCTCGGCCGCGCCGCGCCGCCGGGCCCGGGCCGCCGGGCCGGGGCGCCCGGGCCAGGGGTGCGCGTCGGGGCGCGGCCCGCGCGCCTGCGGCTCGGGGCCCCCGGCTCGGCCGCGCGGCCCGGGGGGCTGCTCCGCCTCCCGCGCTCCGGGGCGACCGGGCCCGGCGCGGAGGCTCGGGGCGCCCGGGCCGCGCGCTCCCCGAAGGCGCCGGCCCCCTCCCCGCCGAACCCCCTCCCCCCCAACAGTGTCAGGCGCTCGGGCCCGGGAACCCGAGGCGCGCGGTGGGGGCCGGGGAGGGGGGCGGAGGGGGAGGGCCGGGGGTGGAGGGGAGCGAAAAGCGAAAGTTAGCGAAAAGTTGACGAAAGGGGAGAGCAACTTTTTCCTCCCCGCTCGCTCTCTCCCTCTCTCTCTCCCAGTGGCTCTCAGTCCTGGTCAAATCATATTCCGGGCTTTTGAAATAGTGGGCGCTAGAGCACCGCCTTTGGCGTCCGCCAGCCGGGCTCAGAGGAGGGAGACCCCGAGCCGGGGAGGGGCGGAGGAGGGGGCGCGGGCCGGCGCCCACCCGGCTCCGCGGGCGCAGGGGCAGGGGCGGCGGCGGCAGAAACGGCCGCAGCCGCTTGGGGAGCAAAATGGAGACTTTTGCCCAGGCTGGGAACCGCGGCCGTGAAGTTTGTCTCCCGGCGGTGCCCCGCGTGGTTGTGGAGGGCGCTCCTCGGGGACGCGGGCAGCCCGCACGGGTAGCCGAGGTGGCCGTGCCTCCGAGAGGAGGGTCCCCACCCGCCACCTCCCGACCCGCCGCGGCTGCCCTCAGGCCCGCGCGGAGCCCTCCGCACCCGCTCGCCTGGCACAGCCCGGCCCGGCGGCGACTGTCCCCGGCCGCATTGCCCGGTCCTCGGTCTTACTTTCTCTTTCGCTCCGTCTCGGCCAAGCCTCGGGTTCCGCGCGCCCTGCCTGCCGCCAGCCGGTCCCTCCCGCGAGCCGGGTGCTCCCGCCGCCCGCGCCCTCGCCCGCCACAGCCGCGCCTCCGAGCAGCCCGCGCGCACCCCGCGCCCCGGCCGCCCGCGCCATCCGCTGTGAGGCCCGAGGGGCCGGGGGCTGCGGCCGCCGAGGGGGGCAGGTGGGGGCGGGGGGCGCCGCGGCCGGGCGAGCGCGGCTCCGGCAGCCCCGCCGATGCCCCGGCTGCAGCGAAGCGGCCAGCGCCGCGCGGAGCCGCATGGTCGCCGCCCGCTCCCGCCGCCCCCTCCTTCGCAGGCCGCCCGCCCACCCGCGGCAGAGGCGCCCGGGCCGCTCCCCTCGAGGTCCCCGCCCGACACACGCCGTTCCGTCCGCGCCTCCGGGGCCAGGTCCCGCCAGGCAGGCCTCGCGGCCACCCAGGGCCAAACCCCCAAGCGTGAGCCGGGGTGAGCGCGGGGCTGGCGGCGGTTTCCCGAAGCTCCACTCCCGCGGCTCGGGACCTGCCCGGCTCGTCCCAACAGCGGCCCCGCAGCCGTAGGCCCCACGCTCGGCGCCCTGGGAAAAGCAGCTCCGAGTTGTTCCGGACGCCCCTGCGCTCCGCCTTCGGCCGCGCGCGGCCCCTCGGTGAGGCGCCCCCTCCCCGCCAGGCTCCGCTGCCGGGTGCCCTTGGCCTCGGCCTCCCGTGACCTCTGACCCCTCTTGGTGCGAACAAGGCCGGGCGTTTCGCGGCCGACGCGCAGGGGCTGTCTGTGCAGGGCGCTGTGGGCCCTCCGCGCGTGGGGTGTGCGTGTGCGTGTTCGGGTTCGGTTCTGCGTGTGCACCGCGGGCCTTCTCAGCGTCGGGACCACTGGGCTGCCTGTGGGCCGCCAGGTCAGGCCCTCGCCCCGGTAGGGCCCGAAGCTGGAGCAAGAAAGTGGAAAGCCGCCGCGCTGTCGCCGGGCCTTCGCTGCAAGCGAGAGGCCGACTCGGCGTACCCGCGCGGCCCCGGAAACTTCCGAGAGGCCCCAGCTCCCCGCCGGCCCCACCTCCGCCAGGTGGGGAAGGTTGCCCGGGACCAGGTCTGCTCAGGACCAGAACTGGCGCCTGGCGGCCGTCTGGTTGCCTGGTCCGGAGACCGGAGAGCGGGGCCCAGCGGGAACGCCGAGCGCTGGCTTCCTTTTCCCGAGAGTCTTTAGCGAGGAAAACCCCATGGGAGGTGACTGCCAGGCCTGGGCCCTGCGTCCACACTTGGCTGAGCGCTGGGAACCCCTCCTTCCGGGCTCCACAGCTGGGACCGCTGTCCCCCGGGCCCCCCAAGGTGGCCGAGCCAGGTTCAGGATCACACTGCCTGCCCTGAGCAAGGCAGGCTCCGCTGAAGAATTTCATTGCATCAGGCGATATTTTAAGAAGATGTTAACTTTCCCGGGGACCACAGTCACTGTTACCTGAACTGCAGGGAGTAGTGCGAGCCCTCTGGCCAGCCGGTCCTGCCCGCCCCACAACACCCACCAGGTCAGGGGACTGCGGGGTGGGGCGGGGGCAAGGTCACGGTTACCAGGCTGGTGTTCAGGCTGGGCACAGGAAAACAACCAGGCCAGTGGAGGTGACCCCATGACCCAGCGTTTCGGGGGCCATCCCCGCGTGTGCATCTGGGGCTGTAATTTCGTTTGTGTTTCTCTGCAGACCCCCATCCAGGCCTCAGCTCAAGTGGGTCGCTCCTCCTGGTCCTGTCAGGGGCTGAATGGTAGCAGCTCTGGGGGTGACCAGGGCTCCTAGCTGAGGTTTTCAAGGACAGAAGTGGCCACTGGGGTACTCAGGCCAGGCTGTGGCTCAGCTGATGGGAAACCCACAGCCTCCTCCACCTGAGCCTGGGGGCCAGGAGCAGAATAAGGACAGTTCAAGGGACAGGCAGGGTCCCCCCTACTGAAGGCAGCTCGGTGCAGGCCGGTGGGGAAGTGGCCGTGGTGGCCCCACATTTACAAACTAAACGCCTAACAAAAAGCTCATTGTTTCCAGGGCTGTTGTGATTCAGGTGGGCAGGTGGGGCGTTTGCACCACCAAGGTGCCCTCCCAGCTGAGCTGGGGGGGGGCCTCTGTGCAGGTGGAAGATGTGGCCTGGGAGCGGTCGCAGTCAGCGCCCCCATCAGAGCTGCCCCTTGAGGCCTGATCCCCATCTAGGTGACAGACCCCGTCCTAGACGCCACCGCATACCCCAGGGCTGGGGGAGTGTCCGCTCCACAACTGCCATGTAGCCCCTGGGGTGGGGAGCTGCAGCCCCCGCTATGGGGGCTGCATGTGTCTTGCTTGTGTTTGAGGGTGCTGTGTGCAGAAGCTGTGCTTGAGACACAACCACCTTCCTTCTTCCCGAAGAAACAGGCCAGGCTGGCTGGGCCCTCCCTTCTCCCACCCTCCCTGGGGAAATTGGCCCCTTACACCAGTCCCCTCCCCAGAGCCAGGACGGCCGCCTTCTGTCTGGAGGCCGGCTCGGGCAGCAGCGCCAGGAAGCGTCCGGCGGGAGTCCAGCGTCTTGCCCCGCTTCGGACGAAAACACACAGGCTGCGTGGAGGGTGGACGGGTGGAGTGCAGGGCTGGCCGCCAGGGCCTGGTGCTCCACTGCAGTGGACTGTGTCGCCACAGGCCCTCCCTCTGCTCCCGGCGGGCAGGTGTGCCGTGGCTCGGAAGCTGGCAGGAGGGGGCTTGCCAAGCTGGCTTGGGGAGCAACTGCTGGGTGGGCTTCTTGGGGACAGACACTGGCCTTGCCCTGGGCTCGCCGACCACCAGACTCCCACCTGGGGCCGCCCTTCTCGTCCTGTGAGCGGCTCTTCCAGAGCAGGTGGCGCCCAGCCTCCTGGCCCCTCCTGGCCCCAAGGCTTCCTCGGCTCCTGAGTCCTCCTCTGGGCAGTGCGCAGGGCAGGGGACCCGGTCTGCCGTTTCTGCTGGGAGGCTGGGTGATGGTGGCCAGGCAGCCAGGGGCTCCCCCCACCAGGCCCCTCAGGGGAGGCCAGGCTGGTGGCAGCTCGCTGGGCCGCGGAGGGCCCGATTAGCCCCCTGTTTTATTCAATTAGGAGGCAATTAGGGATCCTTGGGGGGCTGGGGCTGGTAATTAAGGTGATGTATAATTAGAGTTTCAACAAAAATTATCCAGGATTAAAAATCTTTTGAATAATTTCGTTTAAAATTTTCAAATAGCGTTAAATACAATTTATCAGGTTTTGAATCAAACCCGTGTAACAAGTCTTGGAAGCTGCAGCTCCCGTCGCCGGCGCGGGAGGACCCGGAGCAGCTCGGGCGACTTCCCCGTGCGGGAAAGAAACTTCGCAGCGAAGCCAGCTGGCTGGGGCCTCGCCGTGGTGCAGCGACGGCCGCGGGCGCAGACTCGGGCCGCCGAGGACGGCAGACTGCGCGGGCCGGGCCGGGGAGCGGGGCTTGGGGGCCCCAAGCCGGCCGGTGGTAGCGGCCGACTTCCCGCTCCCCGCGCACAGAGTCGCGGCCAACTCCCGCGCCGCGCGAGCAGCGCCCGCCTCTCCACCGCGTAGCCGGCGCCCCAGACCCTGGCCCGGCGGGAGCAGCGCCCGCCCCCTCTAGAGCCCCAGCTTGAACCCCAGGGTCCCCTCCTCCTGACCTCCTTGGCAGAGAAGGGAGGCTTCCGCGTCCCGAACCCCGGACCCTCGGCCTCGTGCGGGACCCCGTGGGCGCCAGGCCCCCGCTCGCGCCGCTGCCCTGTGGCATCCCCGACCTGCGCCCCGGGAGACCCGGGAGCGCGCGCCGCCTGGGTTTAAGTGGGAGCTGTGTGGGGAGGGAAGACGGTGCAGAGAAACCGAGGCACAGGGTAGGAACCCGGATTTCGAGGGCAGACCCGCCTGCACAGCTTCGCGGAGAAGGTAGATCCAGTCTGATCCGCAGCCCCGGCCCCCTCGGGGACCCGCAGGACTTTTTAAAGACGTCCCAGCGCACCGGGGGGACCGGACCCCTCCTCCCTTCTCTGACCCTGGGAGGATGGAGTGCGGAGGAGCAGGCACCACTTTTGGGAGTGAGAAATCCCAGGCGCAGAGAGGTGGAGTAACTCTTGGGAGGCCACACAGCAAAGTGTGAAATTCGGAGAAATGAAGACCTCCAGGGTTTCTAATGCAGCACCCCCCTCCCCCACAGGGCACGGCGGGCTGCTGTGAATTCAGTAGGGTGGTTTTTTTTTTTTTTTTTTTTTTTATGGGTCAGGGTTTAAGCATCTTCTCAAGGCCAATGCTCAACTTGTATCAGGTCTGTTCTTAAAAAGCCGGCAGGGTGTCACGTGCACCCAGCGTGGGAGTGGCCTCGCACCTGCAGGCGGACTCCTGTTTTGCTGGGTCTGGACTCCTGCTGGGCTCCGTCGCCCCCCTCTCCTGCCCCTGCTGTGGGTGTCCTCTCCCCAAGGGCAGGCACAGACGAGCAGTAGCCTTACTTGGGCGGCCTGGCCTGCACCTTGCACACCCCCTCGCTTACTGCCTTCGCCAGGAGCAAGTGCAAGAGGCTCAGGTTGGCCCAGGAGGGGCAGGACCTGCCCTTCACCAGCCCCTAGATCTGGAGGGAAATAATCACCCCCCGCAGCAGTCAGGGGGAGGTGGAGCTTTTGCTGCCCTGCTGGTCTGAGTTACGGGGCGGAAGGGGCTGGCAGCTGACAGCCCTGGTCCAGCCTGGCATAGGCTGCTGCTCCTCAGGTCTGGGCACCTCCTAGACTGCAGCCAGGGCCCCGGTGGCCATTCTGGGCCAGGAGTGTTCCCAAGCTCTGGTGGCCCAGCGCAGGGGAGGGAAGGCCTCTGCCTGCTGTGACCACTTCACTCTTGGGCTTTCGCCATCAAATCCTCCACACTCTGGAGGTGCCTGGCCTGGCCTGCCTGGCCGGCCTCTCCCAAGACGAAGGAACGGTGCCCTGGGGCCTGAAGATACGGCAGCTCCACCACCATATTTGTTTAATAGTTAACATTTTGGGCAAAAAAGGAGGGAAGTCAGATTCTGGTGAAGGTTTTGCTTATTTTATATCCACTATAACTATTTCTGTCCATGAAAATTGGCTTAATTATATCAATGGAATGTTTCTTTTTCAATTCTGTATGCAATTAGTCCATCTTGCCGGCTGCAATTTATTTTAATAAAAAAATAAACCAGTGGTGTGTTCAGTTCCTCGTCCCCTGGGGACAAATGCGATTGGTGTGTTTAATTTCATTAACTACAATGCGGCCTACTGGAAAAATGTATAAAATCAGCTTTATACAGCTTAAACACTGGCATTTGAAACAAATCATTATTGCATTAGCTGTCACACTGGTAATTCTAGAATCTAAGGAAAAAAATATATTATGGCTGTTTTTATAACCCTTTGCAAATGCACTGTTAAAATAATTTATAATCATTTTAAAACATGGCTGGGTCCTGGGGACTGTTTCATCTCCTCGGTATAAGGCTCTGCCGTCCCACGCGTGTTTTCCGCGCTGACGGCGGTGCCGCTTCCAAGCCTGCACATGCATCTCTCTGGGTGGAGACCGTGGAGCCTGTGTTTAAACGAACCCGGTGAGGAGGGGTCACTTTTTCATGCTGGCCTGAACCTCACTCTTGAGGCGGAGTAGCGGGTGCGGTGGCAGGTTCATTTGCCATCCGCCTTGGGCCGGAGGGGACCCCAGAGGCCAGGGCTGCACAGCCCTCCCCAGCTGCTGTCCTCTCCTCCTCCTGGGGGAGGAGGCACACCGGGCTTGACTGGGAGCGAGCCAAGCCCCAAGCGCAGGGTCCCTGCTTCAAACCTGCAGAACCAGGAGCAGCCTCTGCTCTGCCCACTTCCAGGCCTTGCTTGGCATAGCGGCTTTCTGAGCCCGCTGTAAGGAAACCCACCAGACCCACGCTCTTCTTGGGATAACACGCTTCCCAGCAGCACACTGTGTAGCTCCAGGCCGCGCTCCATCAAGCGTGGGTGTGTGAAGGGGTGTGTCTAAGCACGTGTGTGTGTGTGCCCGTGTGTGCCCAAGTGTGCATGTGTGTTACAATCTGCGTCTCCGCTGCAGTCCTGGCCACATCTGCACGGACTCCGCAGAGGATGAAGGGAGAGTGCAGGGTACTTTCTCCCTGTCTGGCTGGTGTACCTGGGTCCCTCAGAGGATCTGTCGGGGCAGGGGAGACAAGGGAAGGGTTTGCTTCTCCTGCTTCTGAGACGTGCTGTGAGGAAGCTGAGTTGTGCTATGGAAGTGCTTGCGAGTGGCTGCTGGCTGTTCCCCAAGTGGAGTGGCTCGGGGAAGGTGTCTGTGTGTCCTGGAGCAGGGGCACGTGGGCTTGGCTCTGTCTGCTCTCAGCATCCCCCGGCAAACGCACTGGAGCCCGGGGCTTCTCTGAGGGGCCGAAGGTATCTGTCTCCTTCCTTGCCCGAAGGTAGTGCCAGGGGCATTAACAGGAAGGAATGGCCTCAGGGGCTTCGTTGCAGGCCAGGGACCAGGGCTGCCTTCCCTTGGTGAGGATGAGAGGGTTTCCCAGGCTTTACCTGGGCTTCTTAGGTAATTCCCAGAAGCCTACTCAGCTTTCTTGGGCATGTGAAGGACTATTCCCTGTCCTTCCTCCTTAGCCTTCTGACTTACATGGATGGATTTCGTTAGATTTGGTTTTCCTCTCTGATACCAAATTTATGTTCTATAATGGATTTCAACATGGGTGATGGTGGGTGTTTTCGGGGGACACGACTCTGGGTCTGAAGCCCCTTCTTGCTTCTCAGGGGGGCTGGACTGCGTCTTGGGTGACTCTCCCCAAATCTTTGGCCCCGGGTCCCATCCCCGTTGAAGTGACCCCCGCAGAGGAGGTGCGCAGGCGTGCAGCTGGCTTTCTGTTCTGTGTGCTTCGGAGTTGGGAAGTCAGGAGCCTCGTCCCCTTTCCCACTTTAGAAGAATAACAAAGCTAGATGCTTGGGGCCAGTGTCAAGTCCTGGTCCCCGGGCCTCCTGGAGGCTGCCGGCAAGGTCTCCTGTGGGGCCTGGCCCTGCCCCATGACAGAGGCTCAGCTTCCCACAGCAGCCCCAGAAAGCCAGGCTCCATTCACCTGCACGCTGCGCTGTGTGCATGCCCCGCAATCCCGGGGTCCCTGGCCCCACGCTGGCCCTCCTCTTTGTGAAGCCAGGTAAAGGTGAGACACTTTGGAGAATAAAAGTGAGTTTGAACTTGGTTGAGGTGCTGAGGTGTCCACACATGTGTGAACCTGCTCCTCCAGCAGGGGGTCTGCACGGAAGGGTCTGGAATGTCCACCAGGGTGCTTAGTGGGTGCTGTTTTCCTGGAAGTTGGGGTCCTGGAGCCAGGCTGGAGTGCTTTGCAATGTCTCCTCCAATCAGCCAGGCAGGCAGGTGGGGAGTTTTGCTTTTATCTCCTTGGCCTGTTTGGGAAGCTGATGCATCAGTCCTCAGCCCCAGCTTTTGTGGGGGTTGTTGGGGGCAGGTGTGCAGGCTCTAGGGGCTCACAGGCCCCGAGCGTGGACCACCAGCCCTGCGGCATTGCTGAAGCACGGCCCGGGCCGCAGCATGAGGCAAACCACCCTGGGATCTCCCCTCGGCGGCAGCAAAAGAACCACTTTGACTCCTGCCTTATAACTCAGCCCTGACATAAAACATGCAACGATTATTAGCTCCTCATTTCCAGCTAGGAGGCACAGGTGCTGGGATCTGTTCTGGCCCCTTCTGCATGCAGTGGGAGCCTCTCCGGCCCTCGCCTCACTGGGTCTCTTCCGTCCATGCCTCTGTCCTGGGGTGGAAACAGCCGCTGGCACATGCCACTTCTTTGCTTATCAGAGGCCTCCCAATTCCTGCAGGGCATCGGGTGCTTCTGCATGTTCCATTCCCATCGGTCCCCTCATCTTCCCTGGCGCCAAGCGTGGTGTGGTGGGACTCTAGGCTCTGAGACGGGCATGTTGGGGGGCAAAGGACTTCTCTAGTCGCAGGATGCATGCCAGGGCCCACCTGGAAGGAGACAGGGTCCCCGAGCTCTGGGGAGTACAGGCTGCCTCCTGCCGTGGTGGGTCAGGGACTCAGCAGCTCCACACCAGACTCTGTCCTCACTGGGGAGCAGGCCCTTGCCCTGGGGTCTGGACCTTGGTGTCCAAGATGGCAGGAAAGCCAGAATCTGACCAGCAGCTCACCCAAGCCCCCGCCACTGGAGACACATGGCTCGGAGGCTCCTGTCTGCACTGGGGTGGTGGTGCCTGTTCCCAGCCCTGGTGCAAATTAGAAAGGCCCAGAAGAGAGAGGGAGGGAGGGAGGTGGCCAGAGAGGAGGGTTATGTCATTTTCTTTGGGGCTGTGAGCCTCTGCCTCTCTCTTTTTAATTCAGTGGTTCAAATGAAATTCACTTCTCTAGCACCTGTGGCAGGCAGGACATGGCCAGATTTTTAGCAGAGGGACGGGATGACGAGGCGCATGCGTGAGGAGGGGACTCTGAATGTGCCCGGGAACTCTTGCCTGTGACACGGTTGAATCCCTGCGTTTGCATCCAGACCTGCCAGCCGGTGCTCCAGCCACCACGGCTTTCCGAGATAGACTCCGCCGTGGCTCCTGTGGCCAAGTCTCCCAGGGAAAGGGGAACGTGCTGAAAAACGCCCAGACATTTCTGCCTGGCCATTAGGCTGTAACAGCCTCGTTGGAGAGGCCAGCCGCATCAGTCTGGAAAGCATTTAAACAAAGACCAAAAATGATGCTCACCGGAGGAGCCCAAATGGTGACTGCAGGGTGGCTGCGGCCGTCCCGGGCAAACAGGATGGCGGCGTGACAGTCTCCAACGGCTCCGGGCATTAATCCTCATTTCACTGCTGCCCATGCCTTCCCTGGTGGAGCCGGGTCCGGGAGTCTCCACCGCTGCCGTTGCCTGCTTCCCTGAGTGAAGGCTCACGATAGAGAGGAGAGGTCTCGGCTCTGTCAGCATCTCCGGGCAGTGTTGGCCCGAGAGCCCTTCCATGTCAGAGGGGCTGCTGTCAAGCCTCTCCCACGCACTGCCTGGCTGGCCTCACTACCCCTGTGTGTGCACAGGGCTCCCTCGGGGTGCGGCTGCAGGCCTGCCAGGGGGCTGTCCGGAGGTCCCGGGGTCCTTTTGGAGGGAAGCCTGTCATGCAGAGAGTGTTGACTCGGTGAAAATATTGCTGCTTCAGGCAGCAGCGGGCAGCGTGGAGTGGCCCGGCCCCAGGCTTGTGCTACTGTCCCCTGCCACCTGCTCTGCCACAGAGGCTGGCTCCCCGTGAGATTTCTGGCCTCTCAAATCACCTGCAGCCTCTTATTCCTGGGAAAGCTGATGCATTTCTGAACTACTTGAAAACCAGAGGGTGTTTTCTTGGCCGGAGCTGATGCTGCTTCAGGGAGCAGGGGCCCCTCATGCACCCCGTCCTCTGGCTGGATGTCGGGATTGTCTCCAGGGAGCCTGCAGACGTGTGTGTCCTCTGCGCACCACTTGCACACCTGCAGGCAAGCGTGCTTCTGACGGCGGCCCGGGAGTGCCCGCCAAGCCACCTGCTTTTGTGGCTCGGCAACATCACCCAGCTCCCTGCCCTCTTGTGCCTCGAGAGAGCCACTTGCCCCGGCTGCAGTGCGGCCCTCAGGCCTCCGGGGCGCCAGAGCTGGTTGTCTCAGCGGCTCGTGCCCACCCGGCCTGAAGCCGTTCTGCAGCTGGTCATGGTGGGAGAAGAGACCGGAAAAGTTCAGAGGTAGAGAGGCGGCGGCGCTCCCGAGCACCTCTCTGCACGCCTGTAACCCCTGAGAAGAAACAAAGAGGAAACGGGGCTGTTTAGATAATCTCGGGCCCTGGTGCCTGCGTTAGAAAAATTAGGCCCTCTTGAAAAATTACAGAATTATGCTGCCAGTGTCGGGTTCCGAGATAATGATGTGTCTGTGTGTGAAAATATTAAATTGCAATAACACGCCGTACGAGTGCCTCTCTGAATGGGGTATTCAGTTCCCAGCCCAGGCTGAGCGAACAGCCAGTGACTGACGGAATACAAATGCTGCCGCGGAGCGTGGGGATTTACGGCCGGCCCGCGCTCTCCAGTCGGTTTCTCTGCCTGGCCCATCCAGCCATCCTTTTCTTTAATGAAACAGCCTGACAATGTGGCTAATTATTTATTTATCACATTAGCAGGAGGAAAAGCTGTCAGAGACAGATCAATTTTTTCCCTGGAAGTGATTTGACATGACTTTAAAAATAAGGCCAACTAAGATACGCGGGGTGGTGTCCTCTGAACCTCCAAATTTCATTGCATCAACTCGGCTGACAATTCACTTTGCAAAAACGGGACGCCCAGGCCCTAAGCCTGCAGCCTAAGAAAAAGCAAACTTGAGCCAGGCCAGCTTGCTCTCCCCTCTGACCGGGCGACTTCTCCTGGATTTCTGTTCTGAGGAGCATGTGGGGCAGCTTCTTCCGGGCTGGGGAAATCTGAGCAGCCACAAGTGAATCCGGGACGATGGGAGATTGTTAACATCGCATAGCCCCGGAGACGCCGCGTCTCCGCCCGTGAGACTGCATGAGCCGTGGAATCCCGGCCGGAGCACCCAACGCTTCCCAGAGCACGTGTGTGCCTGCGAGAGTGTGTGTGTGGTGGGGGGAGAGAGGTGGCGGGGGGTGGGGGGTCTGCACATTCCGCCCAGTGTCCCCATGAACAAAAGGCCTAAGAGAAAGCAGAGAGTGAGGGAGCTCAGAGAATTGGGGGGCAGACAGCATGGCCACGAGGGGCTCTCTGGTTTCACGGTGGGGAATGAGAACCGCAGGGCAGAGGCCCCGGAGTCTTAAGTTTCCCTCCGCCAAAGGTGTTAATCTTACCTTCCCGAGGTTAGATAAAGCTGCTAAGAGCTGCTGTTTGTTATTGAATCTCATCTGCTAATGAGTGCGTCTGGGCTTGGGTTCGAGGCCCCTCGAGGCTGCACCCTGAGTACCCTGTGCTGGCCCTGATAAGGGGTCATTCTAAGCTCTGCACAGAGGGTTTAGGTTGCCTCTGCTCCTGAGAGGCGACCCTCGTTGGAAGGGAATCGGGGCTGGTGTCTGTGGTGGGGTGAGGGGCCCATTCCTGCAGCCTGGCCCATTTCTCGGCCAGCTCCTGGAGAGCCCCTCCTTGTCCCACCAGACCAAGCATAGCCGTGCGTGGAGCAGGGCCGAGGTGGGGAGAGGGCCACCTTGCATTTTCTGACAGGGTCCTCAACTCTCTCTGCAGAGCGTCGGCTACTGCCTGGCCTCACCTGCAGGGGTGGCTTTGGGAGGGTTGTTTTTCCGTCTGTGAGCAGCGGGGTGACCAGTGGGTGGTTCTAGAAAGCCCTGCTGTGGACGGGCCAGGACAGCCGGACCTCCTGGCCACATGGCTGCTTTCCACCCCTGGACGTGGGTCACTTGAGAGCGGGTGGAGCCTGGCCACAGGGCACTTGGGAGGCCCCCATGGCAGGCCGATGTGGGAGGCCAGGGAGACCCCCTCCTTGCTGCCCTGACTACCCACCAGCAAGACCCTACCAGCCCTTGCTCCCCTGACAGACCCAGAGGCAGAGGCCTTCAGGGCCAGCAGGCAGGACAGGCAGATGGAGCCACGGCCCCTCAAGGCAGCGGTGAAGCCCTCGTGAGTGCCGCCCCAAGCCCTGCAACCCTGATGTGTGGAGGTGTCTGAAATTCCCTTGATGCTTCAGAGTTAAGCACCGCCAGTCTCCAGCCTCAGGGAGAGCGCCTGGCTTTCACTTCCCAAATTCAAAGTGAGGCTCCACCATGTTAGATGACCTTGGAGCAAACCATGGGAACTTGATGGGCATGAGGCTGGCCCAGGAACTTGATGGGTAGGAGGCTGGCCCGGGGCCCCGGGGCGACCAGGAAGGCCAGGCTCTCTGCAGTCAGGCCTGTGTGGTGTTCCCTGAGGGGAAGTTTTCTGTTCCTTGGGTTCTGCAAGAGCAGGCAGGCAGCCCTGTGGGTCCAGGAGGGCACCTTGGGGCTGGCCCAGCCAGTGTCAAGAGGGTAACAGCCCACCTGCAGTCAGGCTCAGCTGTGGCCACAGGCTATGGACAGGAGAGGAGCCACATGGCAGGAAACCCAGGGCGAGAGACCTCAGCCTGCAGGGTCTGGGGACCGTTCCCAAGGAGGCCCTGAGCTGGGCTGAGTGGGATTCAGTTTTCAGAGATGGGGTTCAAGGAAGCCGCCCTCACGCCAGCCAGATGTGAGGCTAGGACTGCGGCTCTGAGGGTCGCTCCTGGACTCCCTGGCCGGCGTCCACGCCTTGGCTGGGTCAGAACAGAGCTGGGGCTGGGACCCTGTGCCCAGCGCCCAGTGCCCAGCCACCCCCTCCAATTACTTCTGGACAGGGAAGATGAGACCCAGAGGAAGAGGTGGAGGCTGAGTCGGGGTGCTGGAGGCCAAGCGCCAGGCCTACCGAAACCGTGCACCCAGAACGCTTGCCTGCTGCTACGACTGTTGCTATTACTGTCCTTAGGATCCAGGCAGTCAGTGTCAGCAGCTGTTTTGGGGTTTCTGGAATTTTCTCTGGTCAAAGACAGGTTTGTGTGTGAGAGAGCAGGGCTGGGCAGGCTCCTCTGGATGCGGCCTCCAGATTAAAAACCTTGTCCAAGACCACTGGATGAGCTGAGTGCCAACAGGTGGGAGATGCACGGGCTGGGAGACGCATGGTCTCCTGGTTGCTGGGCCCTGGGACTGCGCATTCCTCCTCATCATAGCCCCGGCCTGGGGCAGGTGGTACACTCATTTCAAGGCAGTTCGGCTGTCTGGGATGGGCCTGGCACTGGCGGGACCTGCTGTGCGCCGGGAGCAGACTGTCCTGGGGCTGACCTGGGAGCTGTGCTGCTTTTATGGCCCAGGCAGACACCTTTCTAGGACTGGGGGTTTCATCCGCAGCCTGGGCTGCTTCATCGCTTCAATGAAGAGCAGAACCAAGGAATGTTGCCAGCCCAATGCTGAGGGGTGCCCTGCAGGTCAGGACACACAGCACCTGCTCGGAGGGGAGGCGGGCATCAGCTCCGTGCTGGGTGGGGAGGGTATGCGCTTGAGCTGGACCCTGCCCTCGGTGGGGGTCTCCTGTTAGCTTTGTTCCAGGGGGCTGGGGGTGCTGTTTATCAGAGTGGCAGTTTCCACAGTTGAAAGGGGAAGAGCTGTTCCTCCTCACCCTGCCATCATCCACTTTACGTTCCGGCTGCTGGGACTGTGTCTGTGATGTCATTGAGGTGTCACCCTTTGGCCTTGCCCAGGAAGTGCAGGACAGAGGGCCTTCACTGTAATCAGTGCATGCATGCACACACACACACACGCATGCACGCGACCACACACACCCTCACACACATGCACACCCCTGCACATGCATGCACACGCCCACGCAGATATACACACGCCCACACACATGCACATGCTAACACAGATATGCACACACTCACATACGCATGCATGTGCCCACACATGCTTGCACACACCCATACATGCATGCACACACATGCACACGCCCACACATATGCACACACCCCCACACACATGCTTGCACATATCCACACCCGTACATGCATGCACACCCTTGCACACACCCACACATGCATGCACATGCCCACACACCCATGCACACACCCACACGTACACACACACATATGCACACGCCCACACATGCTTGCACGAACCCACACACACATGCACACGCCACACATGCTCACCCCCCATGCACATACCCACACACATGCCCACACACACGCATACACACACAGGCACACATGCACAGAGCACATTTTTGACACAGATTCGATTCCATGAGCCGCACTGGCTTGAGTGTTGGACTGCTGTGGAGGCTTACACAGAGGTCAGGTTGGGAGACCCTGCTCCTGAGAGGAGAGGACAGGAGCCTTGCCAGGAAAGATGTCCCTGCGTCTTGGCAGCCCCACAAGCCGGTAGAGGGAGACGACTGGATCCCAGCACTGCTGTGGGCTCCCTGGGGGAGAAAGGGCCTTGGTGTCCGCTGGGCCAGAATGGAGGCCTTTCAGTCCTCTCCTTGCCTGGGACTGCGGTCCTGGCGGGCCCTGGGGCGTCTGAGGGCCTGTCCCCCTCGGGTGGGGCAGGTGGGGCTGGAATCCCCTGGATCTGGTGTCAGGCAGACCCAGAGGCAGGGCACAGGGGCTGCCTCTGGCCCTTTCAAAGGGACATTCGATCTGAAGCATGGGGCCCAGTAAGAAGATTCCACGGAGGGCAGTGCTGAGGGGCCGAAAGTGCCTGCGGCCGGGGATAGCCTCTCCACAGTCCCTGCTCTGGCACGAGGCCCTTTGTGGGATTATCGCCCTCCTGGGAGGCACAGAATGCTGGGGGCGAGGGGCCACAGCTATACAGAGCTCACATGGTCCCCCGATAACGTGGCTGCTTTCTGCAATTGCTCTGTTGCCGAAATTTGAGGTGCAGCCCCAGAGTGGAGGCCGCTGTGCCCGGGACATTTGAGCCAGGGAGGCACCATCCATTCTGCACTTGTCCTTGGGAATTTGAGTCGAGGCTACATCTGCCAGCACCTCTACCGAGGGCTCCAGCCCGCTTCAAAAAACAAAGTGGGCAGAAAAACATCCAGAGAGGCACAGGCAGCACCTTCTCTCCCAGCCTGGCCATTCTCAGGCATCCCCCTTGGATCACAAACGCCAAGCCCTGCAGACTGTAGGGGGTGGGGGCAAACCAGGGAAGTGATTCTTTGGGCCGGTAGCTCCCGGGTGCCCACCTGGGGCTGGCTTTGGGCAGCCTGTGGGTCCAGGGCAGCTGCCAGGTGGAGGAGCGCTTGGGTGCTGCAGGCAGGTGGGTGCTTGGGGTTTGTTCCTGGCAGCCGGGATGGTTTCTGCTCAGCATGCAGCCCCTCTTCCTGCACCTTTGGTCCCCAGCTGTACCCTTCTGTGTCAGTGGACAGCCTAGGCAGCAGAATGACTTCCCACTGCCCTGGGCTTTGCCCAGGCCCCACCCTGACTTAGAATGTCTGTGCAGGTGGAATCTGGACACCACGGGCCGGGCAGCACAGCCTTGGGAAGACCTATGTGGCCAAGGCCTCCGAAGCCCGGGTGGGTACTGGGAGGGTCTCAGAGTGTCCTGGAGCCATGGCCGTGGGGGCCTTCACCTTGCTGGGCTGGGATCATCCCGCAGCCAAGAACCAAGGTGCGGCTTGGTACCTCGCAGGAGCTGGGGCGCCACAGAGGCTCGGAGTCCCCTCACTGAACACAGCTGCAAAGTGCTGGGACCTGGCCCGGGCAGCGGGGCCCCCCTGGGCCCCCCATCCTGGCGGTGTCTGCTCTCTCGGACTGGCTGGTAGTGGACGGGGCAGGCTTTGGCTCAGGCCGGCTTCTTTTGAATCCTGGCCCCCACTATTTGAAAGCTGAGTGACCCCAGCTCCTCCTGGGGGTCTCTGAGCCCAATGTTCCCATCCGCCGAGCGGGGTGATCCATCCTTGCAGGGCTGTGGTGTCATCAAGATGGGTGGTCCCTTGAGGACCCCCAGCCTCCTGCCCATGTGTGTGCCCCCCTGGAGGCTACAGTAGGGCTGCACACAAATGGCCATGCCAGGTCTCTTCCTGTGGCCTGGGTTGACCTTCTGGGTCACAGGGCAGGTGGGCAGCAAATGGCCCTCAGGCAGTACTGCCTCCCACCAGGCTGCAGGGCCCCAGGTGGGCACGGCTTATCCAGGCCTGATCTCCCCAGAGCTGCTTGGGGCCCAGCTGGCCTCCTGGCCCTGAGACTTGGTGCTCTACCCACGTGGGTTCACACTGACGGGAGGGGCAGGGTCTGCACCTGACCACCTGCTGTGGTCCGGGCCATAGGCCGAGCACCTTCCTTTGGCCTAAGTCAGTGGGGTCTCAGAATGTGTCCACAGTTGCAGGCACGCAGATATCTGTTGAAGGTCACCGTGGCCTGGGCGGCTGGACAGTGGTCTCCTGCAGGACCGGTTTGTGTCTGCACACTCCAGGTGCCCTCCTCTCAGGGCAGGACAGATGGGGAACCTGAAGCTGCTCAGGGTGAGCTCATGAGTGCACAAGGCCTGAAAAACCATACACTTGCCCGTCTGTGACAGGGTGGCTGAGCCTGGCTCAGCCCCTGGGGGTACCTGCTTCGATCCCCAGGCTCAGGGGCCTCTCTGCCTGCAGTCTCTGCTGCAGGCCACGGTCCCCTGCCCCCTTAATGTGATGCAGGGATGGGCTCTTTCTGGGCCAGGAAAGCTGCTGTGGGACTGCTACCCACATGCCTGGCCTCACAGCCGCGCTGGAAAACCCCCGAGGTGTTGGGCACCGTCCCCCCTCCCTCCCGGCCTCCTCCCTCCAGGCTGCCTTTTCGTTTGGGTGCTTCCGGGTCCTGTCTGGAAGCAGAAGGGCCGGGAGGCCAGGGCTCCTCTCCCCAAGCTGCAGCGGCCAGGCGGCCCCTGACGTCACCCACCAGAGACTTTCTGGGTGGAGATTTTCCCAAGTTACTCCGCCGCTTCCTTTCGGAGCTAAGAAGCGGTTCTTGGCGTTGTCTGCTGGGGCTTGCCGTCTTCATTTCTCTATTTTTTTTTATGGCGCATGCCATTAATTAGGCAAAAGATCTGCAGAAATGCGCTCACGCCTGGAGATTTCAGTGAAAAATGAGAACCCTCCTGAAATTTCCAGTAGTGAAGCAATTAAGCAATGGAATTCTGCAGTCTAAACAAGGTATCAGTCACCTCCAGTGAAAGTTAGAAAAAGAAAAGAAAGAGTAAAAGAGAAAAAAAAGAGAAAAGCTGAAATTCAAGTGACCGAAGTTAGGCCAATACTGACAGGCTTGTATGGAGACTCTGCACGTGCTCCCAGAGGCCAGCTTCTTGGAAGTGCCTGTTTGTTTGGAGGTGAAGGGTTAACGTGAGGATTCTTTCAGAAGGGGCAGCCTCACAACGTGCTGTTAACCTCCACCTGAGACCAGCCTCACCTGAGACCAGCCGCACCTGTGGGACTAGCCGCACCTGTGACCACCCTGCCTGTGACCACCCTGCCTGTGACCAGCCTCACCTGAGACCAGCCTCACCTGTGAGCAAGCCAGGGCCTCCCACTTTCACATCCATTCTGCACCAGCACGAGACCCTGAGATCTTAGCGCTCCGTGCACCCCAGAGCGTGGGCGAGGAGTCCTGGACCACCTCTGGGTCAGCTGGCAGGAAGCTGCTCCCACCTTGGGGTCAGGTCAGCCTAGGGTCCTTCCTTGCCTGTGGCAGGTTACTCAGCCCCAAAAGAGGAAATTCGCATTTTCTGGGTCTGTGGGAGGGAGTTTTTCGATCATAGGAGGAGACTCAAACCAACTTTGATTTCTCTATCTGCAGAGACATTCTTAGTCAAAAATGCCCAATGCACCCTGTTTCCTTGGGCATGACCAAGGAATGGCATTTCCAGATGATCAGTCCAGGGACGGCAGTGGCCATCGCGGTGGCCAGAGTCACTCTGTGCAAACATCGGTTCTTGACTGTGTCTGCTGGTGCCCTGTGGCTTCCATTTTCAGCCTTCTTTTAACCACCTTGAGATGCCTTTGGACAACGCGTCTCTGGTTATTGACAAGCCGATTTTCTGGGGAGGGAGGCGCGTTTCTGTGTGTGCGCTGGGGTCTGGGCTCCTGTTTGTGGTTGAGCAAAGATTAGACGATGTTTCTCAGGGAGCCACGTTTCCCTCGGTCCCCGGGACGGCCCTGCTCTGGGCCCTGTTCTCTGCCTTGGCGCCCTCCTCATGGCACTGCCACTACTCCCACCTTCTGTAGTCGGCCAGCAGCCTGCGGAGATTTATGAGGTTGAAACTTCCAACAGGATTGTCTGTTTTCTACATTCTCCCGGTGCTGCTCCGTCGCCTGACCTCGGCCGTGGTGGCTGCTGCAGCCTGCACACGCAGGATTTCTGTCTGACTGAGAAAGCTCCTCGTGGAGGACGCAGGCTGGACTCTGGAGTGGCTGTCGTATTCACTCAGGGAGCTGGGAACCAGAGTCACTGGGCACAGTGTAGAAAGCAATAAAAAAAAAACAAAAAAAAAAAAACAGAAAAAAAAAAACCCAAACCACCTTTCCCTTCTGCTGCATTCAGTCGGGGAGTTGGGGGCTCGAGCCACTCAGAACAATCCAGAAACCAATAACAACCCCGCTGGCAGGCTTTCCCCTGGCATGTCCTTATGTGTTTGAATAAACTCAATGCTGGACCCTTGGCTGTGGTGGGTGGAGGGGGATCAGACACCCCACCCTTCCTCTGGATAAAGATGGCCCCAGGGATGTTTTTGCCTGGAAGAGGCAGAGGCCCTGCTCAGCGACACCTGCATGCTGGTTCCCAAGTTCCCAGGCCCTGGACTGACAGGTAGGGTGGGGCCCGGAGACTGTGGCTGGACCTCCCCCGGCCCCTCCTATCTCCTGCTTTTCCCTGATTGGAGGGAGACCAGCTTCTGGTTCAGACCCAGGCCACTCAAAACGACCCCTCTCCCCACGTGCTGGGAGATTCAGGAATTCTAAGAGTTTCCTGCACCTGGTCGCTGGTCAGCCACCTGTCCTCTGAGGTGAGGGCGTTTCACGGGCCTGGGCCCCTCCCACAGGATGTATGGATGGAGGCGGTGCCTGTGAGAGCCCTGGCCCCCGCCTGGAGAAGGGGTATGGACCCCGAAATTCCTTGCACCCAGCTCCCGCACACTGGGGCCAGCTGGCAGCCCAGGCTGAGCCTCGTTTCTAATTGGCGTAGGGACCCCGGGACCTGCCCCACCCCCGCCCACCAGCGCATTGGCCACGGGCACCATCGCAGCCTCCATGTGGCCGCACCCTCCGTGGTTTGTGAGTTGCAGCTGAGGGAGGCCGTGAGCGCTGGTTCCCAGGAGGCAGAAGCGGGTGGAAACTCCTTAGAACACAGCAGCCTTCCCATACAGGGAAAATAAAATCCCCACCAAGTATCTCCAGGCCACAAAGCCGATATTGTTCATTTGGGCCTTTTCTACAGCAGCGTTTCCTAATTTAAACAGAAATGCCCCTGCTGACGAGGGGCTCCCCGTGTGGCTCACTCTGGGGCAGTGGCCACTGCCGGGGAAGCTTGGGGAGCCTCCAGCCGAGCACTGTCGAATTCCCCGGTCACTGCATCTCCTCCAGGCCGAGCCGATCCAGGCCATTCATCCCAGGGCCCATCTTCTTCCCCAACCCAGGATGTTTCATTTGGTTTGATGAAAATGGGGACGCCAAGCCGGGACTTGCTCCAACTTCCCCTGGCCGACCCATCCCAGCTACAGAGAAGGCTCCTCGGAACCACTGTGACCCAGCGTCTAAAATCCACTCATTCATTCATTCTGCTGCAGTTCCATGGCTTTTTATGGGTGGCCCCACTCCACCTCCCAAAGCTCTAAGAAGCTCCGTTCCAGCCTCGTACTTGCTCATAGCTTCACCCAGCAAATAAGATATAACCCCGCAAAGTAAACTGCTGTTCAAAGGTAGGATGGGCCTGTGTGACATGGGGACTGGAGAAGAGGCGAGCAAGCTTCTTGACACCCAGATGCCACCGCGGGGCTGCTCCCCAACAGGACACAGAGCGTCCAGACCTGGCCTGGGACTGTCCAGCAGACAGGGTGTGATGTCAAGCCTGCCGCTTTCCTGAGGAGCTGCCGTCCCTTCTGAGGGAGTCCAGCTGGGAGACTCGGGTGCTGGAGCTGGCCCTGTGAGAAGCGCCAGGTGCCCCTGAGGCTGGGTGGGGGTTGGTGGCCGCCGCCATCCGGCAGGCCTGCTGGAGCTCCTCCGAGCCTCTGCACGCAGCTGGGGCTGGTCCCACGGGCCGAGCGCCTGGCTCCCCTGAGGCTACCCATGAAACATGGACATTCCTCAGGCCATTTTCACCCAAATGGAAGCAAAGGCTGGGCTCCTTGTGCGCTCTCCAGGGCTGGGTCCCACGGAGAGGTGGATTGGGTGCCTTCTCACCTGACTCTGTCCCTGGGCAGACCAGCCACACAGCCTAGCTGCACCCCAGCCTGACACCAACAGGTCCCGTCAGAGCCCCAGTACCTCTGACTTTGAACTTGGCTGCATCACCGCCTGAGCTCAGACTGAAAGGGGCCAGGTCTTTGCTGGGGCACTGGCCCCTGAAGATCATGCCAGGCATCTAATGTAGGTTCCCAGAAGCAGCAGCTAGTACTCCTGCAGGGTGGGAGACGGGACCCTCAGGCTCCCAGCTGAAAGCAGCATCTCCAGGACCTGCTTCAGGGGCGCACAGGGCTGGCTGTCCTTGCGTGTGTTCTGTGGGGAGCCTCGAATGAGAAGCAGATGCCTCCAGGCCTCTCCCGCCAGCCCCTAGCTCCTGAGGTTGCCAGACTGGGGCATCTCAGGGGGATAGATGTCTGCAGTGGCCACTAGGCAGCCCGTCCTTCATCCATAGATTCGCTGTGGAGAGGAAGCGAGGGCTTAGCCGGTTTGTAGAGCTCAGGATCTGGCTCAGGAAAGTCACGTCTCTCCCCTCAAGTCTACCTGGGGACCGAAGCTGCGAACTCTCCCTGCACCCCCGAGCTCTGGCTCAGGACGGGGGCTTCTTCTCCACTAAACGCCACGGCACCACGAGGAGACACAAGTGGAAAGACAGTGATGCCCGTGAACGGGAAGACCCAGTCCTGTCCCGTGGAAACAGAGTGAGCATAACCGGGCGGCCAAATCTGTCCCGTGGAAAGGGTATCATGACCTCTAATGGGGAGACCAAACCCCATACTGAAGACAGTCATGGCCGCCACCGGGGAGATCCAGTCCCGCCCCAACAGCAGCTTAAGCCGCACGGGCACTTCCATCAGACGTGACCTGTCTGAGCCAGACAGGCTTTCCGAAATCCAGGGTGTGTGGATGGGGAAACTGAGGCCCAGGGAGAGGCTGGTTGGGAGTGGACGTCACCCTGGGATGCTACCAGCGCTAGACTCCACTCAAGCGAGTGCTGCCAGGTCCACCCCAAGACAAGGCCCATCTCCCCGGCAATGCACAGGTTGGTAACACTCAGCTTTTCAGAGGGGCTCAGATTCAGGGGCAGTTCGTGAGAAGGGCCGGGGCTGGGCCGCATCCACTCCTTGTCCCGGCTCCCCTCCCACCTGCCTCCATGCCACACTTCTCTGCGTACTCCCTGTTCCCGTGGGAGAGTCTGAGGGAGGCGGGGGTCCTTGCGGTGGAGGGCACCTCTGCCCACAGAGTGGCTCCAGGAGGCCCTGGGCGGGGCCGCAGCTGCCTTTGTTGAGCACCCACCCCTATGGCAGCTGTGCTGACCTCCTTCCATGATCACCCCACAGCCCTGGCGGGAGGGGAGGGCCCTGCCATAGACACAAGGGCTGCGAGCTCCAGGTGGAGCCAGCTGCTCCCAGTGGACTCAGGTGGATGGAGGGGCGCCCACTCACCCCAACTCTGTGAGCCCCAGAGACCTGGTTAGGAGCCAGCCTGGAGAGAAAGGGCCTGTCCCCAGAGGGCCTCCCTCTAACCGGGATGATGGACACATGGCGAGCGGTCAGATGCGAGATAATTCACGTCATAGAACCTGCCAGGAAAATCAATGGGACCATGAGGGCTGCTGGGTCTGGGAGGGTCGTGTTAGCTCCAGGATGGCTTTGTGGGAGGGGATGCAGTTCCCCTTGTAGAGGTGCGATGGAGCCAGCTGGGGACAAGGGTGGACCAGGCAGGGTGCTGCTCATGGCGCTGGTGTCACCTGCTTGTAGACACTGACACCGGGCTCAGAGAGCACTGTGACTGCGCCAGGGGCCCTGGCCAGTGGGTGTCAGGTTATGGCTCCACAGCAGTGCCCAACCCCAGGGGCTCGGAGAGGCGGTTCTGCAGGGAGGTGCCAGGCACGAGGGCTGTGGTTCATGAGGCGGAGGCAGAGGCTACTGTGTGCTCCCGAGGGTGTCAGCCACGAGGGCACAGGCACCCAGTCCTGCCCCACTGCTCTTCCGTAAAGACTTCTTACAAGTGACCATGTCCTGCAGGCACCGAGTGCCCCCAGCACGGAGGTCTCAGGACCAGGGCATGGTGACCATGAATATGCTGGGAGCTCTCTTTTCACTTCTGGGGCAAAACGTACTGTTTAGTGAGAAAACATCACATCCAACACTTGCCATTTCTGGTCAGCACGTGGGAAATGAGTGGGAGGCGCAGCCTGAACACCCATCGGGCGGCCAGGTGGCCCCAGGGCTCTGTGGAAGGGTCTGCACAACCTCGTGCTGGGTGCCGCCTGGGTGTGGGGAGCCTCCTCCCTCTGGCTAGGCACCCCCGTCTGGGCTCTGAGCCACAAGCTGGGAGCTGGTGTGCCTTGGGGTCTTCTGGCAGCTCCAGGGTGGCAACCTGGGCTGGGGCTGGGGTCAGGGACTGTCTCGGGGGGGCCATGAAGTCTCGCAGCAAAATCTAACCCCGGGGGTGAAGGGGAAGACCTGCAGCTGTGGCCCTCTCCACGACGTTGACACAGGCAGAGCGAGAGGCAGTTGGGGCAGCTGCTTCTGGCCGAGTGGCCCCCGCTACAGGGCTGGAGGCGGTGCCCACCCCTGGAGTCACCGTCCGGCTCCTGTATAGCCAGGAAACGTGGGGCTGGCCCTGGCTGACCGCCCTCAACTGTAACTTCCCCGAGCTGACCGCTTCTCCTGACCTGGCTGAGAAGTGAGAAATGGTGAGAAGAGGAATCTCACCCCTTCACTTTCCTCACCCAGATCTCTCGAAGGGCCCAGGCTGGCTGATGTCGGGAGAGCCCAGGCCACCCCTATTTCAGAGACAGCCCAGGCTAGCCTAGTGTCATAGCAGAGCCCAGCCAAGCTCCAGGTCCAGACGGAGGCCAGGCAAGCACCGTGCCCCAGGCTCCAGGCTGAGCCTGGTACTGTCCAGCACTGGGGCGTGGAAGCCGCAGGACAGACGCCCAGTGGCCGCCACATTTCTGCACAACCGGCCTGGGAGCGGTGGGGCTTGGTCAGAAACCACCTGCCCATGAAGAGTCCCTCTCCAGAATCAACTGACTGTTTCTCAGACTTTGGGGGCACTGGAATCAAGTGCGGAACGAGAGCCTGATGCAGCAGCTCATGTGCTGCCTGTCTCTGGGCGCCCCGGGACCCCCGGCATCTCCACTGTGTGTCTGGTCGTGCAGGCTGCTAGTGGACCCCTTAGACTGTGGGGTTCACATGAGTTCTCGGAGGCTGCTTGCTGTGGTCGTGGTGAGGAGGAGCCAGCCCTACGAAAGGGGTGCAAACCGGGCAGGGAGGGACCCCCACAGTGGAGCATGGACTGCGTGAGGCTAGCCTGCCGGAGCTCAGGGCAGATGCCTGCTCCCACCTGGCTATGGCTGAGGAGTGGCCGGTGTGGCCCAGCCCCAAAGCGCAGAGAAGGATGGGGAGCATGCAGGGTCTGTGGGGCCAGGCCTGTGCGCCCCAACCTGCCTGAGAGGAGAGCAAGGGAGACAAGGAAGGAATTCCTGGCAAATTTCCCTGAGACCCAAGAATTTTTTAGAAGTTGCCACGCGTGTGTGGGCTCCTGCGATGTGGTCAGGCTGCCGTGTTTCAGGAAGTGCAAGCAGAAGGGGCGATGCCGGCCAGCAGTGTGGTCTGGGGAAAGTGGTGGCTGCAGCCGGTGTGGTCTGTGGCTGCCAGTGACCCAGAAATGAACACCTGAGTGTGCAGGGCGGAGGCAGGCCGGGGCACGCAGGACAGAGCTGGGGGGGAAAAGCGGAACTCTCACCGCCAAGGGCTGGAGCTATGGAAGAGACAGGTGGCAGGTGGCGTGGGGTGCCCGGGCGGCAGGCACCCGCTGTCCCCACCCTGCCTCCGCAGCTCCTGTGTGGCTCCTGAGCACCCCTCGCTGGCCACGGAATTGTCAGAGTGGAATGACTTAAAAGTAAACTCGAGTTAATACAGCCATGTTACCCTGCAGAGACATGGGCCCCCAAGGTCAGTGCTGGCCACCGGCCCCAGCCAGTCTCAGGCCTGCTCATGCCGGCCTGGCAGCCATTAGCTTGGCATCAGGATCTGGTCGGTCAGAGGGCAGTTTGGGCACAGGAGTACAGCCGTGGCTGGCTTTCTCAGCCCCCGGCAGGTTCCGAGCCGTGGCCAGGACGCTGCGAGGCTTGGCTGTCACTTCCGCTGGCCCTGGTGAGCTGTGATGAGGAGGTGACTTCCACACTGATGACCAGGAGCACGCTTTGCTTATTGGTGTGAACAGACTTGTTTCACAGAACACACAGGCGTCCCCTGAGCACCGGGCAGCAGGGAGTGTCAGTGGCTGCGCCGCTCCTGCTTAAATGAGCAGGAACCCGGGGTGCTTCCCAGCCTCCCTGGACTCCCTGCAGCCGGGGAGGAGGGGCCTTGTCCCTGCTGCTTTCACCGCGGGACTGCTGGTGGGAAGGAGGGGTCTGCAGGAGTGCCTGGTGGGTCTTCCTTCCTGGTCTTCTCCGAGGTAGATGGAGCCACAGAACCTGGACCCCCTGGTGCTGGTGACAGAGACTTTTGTACAGCCGCATGGGGGCATTGCCTGCCAGTGCTAGGTGAGACGAAGCCAGCCAGAGGGCACAGCTCTGCTGCCCTGGCCTACCCCCGCCTGGGGAGATGATGGCCCAGGGTCCCATGGCTTGTCCTGACAGGCCCTGGTCCAGGCCAGCAGCCAGGGGTCTCCCAGGGCCCTGCCCACTTGCCCATGATGAGAAGGCCCCTCTCCAGCTCAGTGCGTGAAAAGCTGGCCTGGAGCTCTGCCTTCCCGATCGACAGCCCGAACCACGCTGGCACCTGGTGACCAGGCCTCCTCCCGCAGCCCCGCGCCTGTGTTGAGGTGGCTTAGGGCTGTCCCGGGAGGCAGCTTGGAAGAGGGCTGCAGAGAAAGTGGGGTAGCTAACAACTTGGTGTATCTCCAGTGGTTCTGGGTGGGGTGCCGTGTGCTGCTGAGGTGTCAGATGTCCTGGGCTCAGGCCTGCTCTCACGGGTCATATGGACAGTGGTGTCCCCCTCCTGCACTGGGGGACACTCCTAAGGCAGAGAACCCACAGGACCTGGAGCACAGCCCTGAGCAGCTGTGTCCGGGGGAGTCCAAGGACTGGAGGGGACCGATGGGGGACCGACAGGGTTGCTGGTCTTGCCTAGTGCCCCCTGGACTCAGCTTCCGCAATTTGTGGGGTTGACAGGACGGTCTCCTCCTCCAGACACCCTGGGGACCCCTGTGCTGCCCAGAGACACAGGCACCCCTAAGACATGGCCATACGGTGTATGCTGAGGGCTGCCTCTGGCCCCAACCAGGAGGGAGGATTTAAGGGGGTCAGGGGTCAGCGTGGGAGATGATTCTGTGGTTAGGGGTGATGTGTGGGGCTCCATCTAACCCTTGGAATGCCCTGGGGAGCTGCTTGGGGTACCCCAGGGGAGCCTCATGTCACAGCTCGCTGTGTGGGTCCTCAGGCACAGTGGGTGGCCTCTGCCTGCAGCGTGGATGTAAGGCCTCCTCGGCATCAGAGAGGGGCCTGGGGCCGGTGGACATTCACACTCTCTCCTTCCTGTCTCCCCTCCTCCAAATGGCTCAGTGGGCCCTGGCTGGGACACCCTACAAAGCCCTCAGAACTTGCCCTGCCCTGTCCTGCTGCCTGTCACCCACAGTGCCCTGGTGCTTGTCTATTTGGGGTGCAGGGTGTGCACCCCATGCTTAGAATGTCCTGGACCCCAGGAAGGCCCCGGCACTTAGAACCCCTGGGCGGGCGGGACCCTCGGCTCCCCTCCCCCCCGGCTCCCCTCCCCCCGGCTCCCCTCCCCCGGCTCCTCTTCCCCCTGCCTCTCCCTGGGCTCTCAGACCTCCCCGCTCATGGCAGTTCCCCTGAGGCGGCCTCCTCGCCATCCAGTCCTCTCCAGCCCTAGAGCCCCGCGGCCCCTTCCTCACACCTCCCACCCACAGGTCCCCCAGGAGCCTCTGTGCGCCGTCTCTTGTCCACGCTCTCCCCCGGCCGAGTTGGAGCCGTGGGGGAAGGAATGGGGTCACGGGAGGGGAGGCGGCCCGGCCTGAGCGCCGAGGGAGAGGATCTGTGTTCCGAGTCCACACCGCGCGGCTGAGGCTGGAAACCGCTTGCCTCCCCGAGCTTCCCCTCTGCGCCTGGCCTCTTCCTCTTCTGCCAGCCGGGCACCTTCCCTCCCTCAGTGCCTCGCTGCCTGTGCAGTGAAAGGTCGTGAGGGTGGAACGACAGGGACTCCCTCTCCTGTCGCTGGACCAGCGAGGAAGACGGCCCCGTCACAGGGCTGTTGAGCTCTCTGAGGCTTCCAGAGCAGGGGCGGATGGTGAGTGGGCCGTCTCTCCTTGTGAGAGCCGAGCAGAGGGGGTGCACTGTGGCCCTCATCTTCCTCAGTTTCCCCAATGCCCATCTTTCCATGTGCCAGGAAGGGGGCCTCGGCGGCTTCCATCCACCGCTGGGTGAGACAGTGCTGTGGTTTCTAGGAAGAGGTCACCCGTGGAACCAAGCAGGTGATTTTGTGCCCTTTTAAATCTATGCCAAGGCTGCTCTCTGCGCCCCTCCTCTCCCAGGCATTCCTGTAGAGTCTCAGCTCCCTCCGGGGGCCACCTGCTGCAGCCATGGGTGCATGGGGTGTGTGTGCTCCCGGGGGACCCTTTGGCCAGGGCTGGGCCAGACAGCGCATTTGCCGGGTGGGGATTCTAGGGAGAGCAGTGCCGAGAAGCTGCTGTCGTAGCCAAGGTCACGGGCAAGGTTAGGGGCAGAGCTGAGGACTCTCTCCGCCCCCAGCTGCATGAGGTTCAGCTGCGTCTGAAAAGCTTTGGTGTCTGACGGGTCATCTGCTGTCCGTGTGATCTGCCTCGGACAGCTTTCCCAATTTCTCCCAGTATAGAAAGGACATGCTGGCGTCTGCCAGGCAGGGCTGCCGAGGGCCACATCTCCAAAGGGCCAGGGGTGCCCAGCACACTCTGGGCTGCTGTAAGCAGAGTCACTGAGCATAATAACAACATCCAGGCTGCCGCCCCTGTGCCCTGACCCGGCATCTCCCGCAGGTGAACCATGGTAGGTGCTGGTCAGGGTCCCCTCTTTCCATAGAAGCCAGAAGCTGGCACCAGCCGATGTCACACAAGTGATGAACTTAAAAATGCCTTCTTCTCCACTCCTACTTCCAGTGACCGCTCCTGGCCCCGCCCTCCCATCTCCGGCCTGGAGATTCCCACCCCACGGCCCCTCTGGGGGTCTTGGCCTCAGCAGCTGCTCTTCCGCCGTTCTGGTGGGAGGCAGCCACGGGGCAGCCACAGGGTCTCCCCGAGGCCTGGGAAGGTTCCCCCTGGAAGCCAGGTGCAGGGGGGTAGGAGGCAGCTCCTCCTGCTTGGCCTCGTGTAGAGACCCCAGCGGGTCCCACGAAGGATGGAGGGCAGGTGCCACAGATGTCCCTGGGCTGGAGGAGGCGCAGAGTCCAGGAAAGACCCGGGAGACAGAAATGCTGCCATGCCCACTGCCCCCGCCTGTCCCGGCTTCTCTGTCCCGTCCCTGTGACCTCAGGCACAGCCCCTGTGTGCAGCAGGCAGATGTCCAGCTGGGCTCCTCTGGCAGGGCTGGCACCTGCCTCGGCCTCTCTCCCTCCTTGCCCGCTCTGCTGCGGGTCCTTCCCAGCCTGTGCAGGGCACTGAGGCCTCCTGTGAACATGCTGGGGGCTGGGCCTTCGCTGAGCTGTGCAGGACCCTCTGCAGGCAAGCGGCTCCCAGATGAGGGTCCTGTGAGTCCCTCCAGGGTCATGGGGCTGGATTTGGTTCCCCGAACAAGGCTGGAGGCCCTGAGTCTGGAAAATTCTTCTCCTAGGCTGTGCCCTGCCCCAGCCTCAGCTCAGCGGGTTTCCTTGGGGCCTGCTCCCTGCTTCCTGCTCCTGGGGTGTCACGTCTTGGGAGAGGTCACCCTTGCTGCCCTCCCTCCAGAGACAATAACCAGCCTGGCCGCCCTGGGGTTCGAGACCCCAGGCAGAGCTGCAAAAGGGGGTGCCCTGGGGAGTGCAGCCGTGGGCTGGACCCCTGCCTTCTAAAATGCCTTCGTTTCTCTGGGGGATGAAGCCGCTTCTCCTCAAGTCTGCAAGGGGTGCTGTTAGTTTAAAGGAACAGGGGTTTTTGGTCTCCTGGGCAGGCCAGGGGCTTCTCTCTGATGCCCCTTTGCTGCCCCAGCCCTGGCACTGCACACCCACGGGCCTTAGCTACCAGCCGCGTGGTCCTGCAGGCGGGGCTGTGTCCATCTGTGCTTCCGCCTCCACCTCCCCACCAAGGACCTGTTGAGCGGCTGAGCGGCCTCACTGAGGCGCGAGAAAAGGAACTGGCCCAGCCCCGGCTGAGGAGGAGGGTCGGGCCCACCGGGTCGGGCCCACCCACTTCTATGATCCCCATCATGGGGACCCAGAATGGCGGTAGGGGCCATGTGGGAGCACTGAGAGGCAAGCTCCTCTGGGAATCCAGGCTGCCTGCAACGGGGACTCCCAAATCAACTTCCCGGGGGCTCTGCTCTTGGCCCCTGGGGCGCTGGGCGCAGGGTGGGGGCAGCTCGGTCAGCCCTTCAGCTGTGGACGGGGCGTCTGACCAGCCCAGTTCTAACCCTGACTCCACCGCCTCCCACTGAGGGACCCCGAGTGAGTCCCCAAACTGCTCAGAACTCACGGTAACATACAGACAGTGCCGCCCACCGCCCAGGGCTTTGAAGTGGCCGGGAGAACCATGCGCGCAGTGTGCGGCTTCAGCTTCGCCAATAACCAGCCTCACAGAGGCCGTGGAGCCCCGGATGCTTGGCGCAGGGTCCCCCACATCATTGGTAAAGGACTAGCTGAGCATTAGCCAAGGCCGGTGGGGGGCAAGTTTCCTGGCGTCCTGTAGGCCGTTCCGAGGGACTGGCTGGCGCTGGGCTGTGGGCGATTTGGGGTGCTCAGAAACATTCCAGGCACATTACAGAGTGAGGTGCTCCCCGACCCCAGGCCCACCAGCACCCACTGAGTGTAGGGAGGCACAGAGGGAAGCACGGCCTCACTAGGAACCTGGGGGCAGGCTCACCCCTGTGACCAGGGTCACCCACAGGGCTGCTGTGGCAGGCATGTCAGATGTGCGTCAGAGATCGTTTCAGAGAAAAAACTCCCAGCGTCCCTCTGCATGGGAGGAAATGCAGGCGCCGAAGAGTGACTGGCTGTGGGGAGGGGGTCAGGTGGAGCCTCTCCTTCTCTACCTCCTTCCAGCTCAGTTACAGAGGACCCGGAGGCTGTCTTAGACCCTCAGGGATCGGGGTCAGGTGGCATGCACAGGCTGCCCCCAGGAGCCACCCGTGAGATTGAGGCCACTGGGCTGGGGAGCCCAGGTGAGGCAGCCTTAGAAGGTGCCCGCTGCTCCTGTAAACGCCGTCCTCATGGGCTGTCAGACAGCCCGGCACGGCCCTGTGAGTCTCTGACAGGTGGCTGTCCCCTGGCATCTGTGGGAAGGAAGGGCCGGCCCTCCCCTGGGGCCTTTGGTCTTCCTCCCTGGCTGGAGAGGTAGGGACAGGAGCAGGGCTTGCCCCTGCCCACTCTGTGACGTGGCCCCCGTGCCCACTCTCCTGGGAAGAGGCAGATGGGTGCCTGTAGCAGCAGCCCCACATCCCGGACCTGTTCGGTCGTCATAAAATCAGAGTGACTTCCAGCTGCTGTAGCTCCTGTCTGCACGTCCTCTATGGCTGTGGGTGGTGGCCTGGACTATGGATGGGTCTTAGGATGTGATCCTGTCTCCACATCCTCTATGGCTGTGGGTGGTGGCCTGGGCCATGGGTGGGTCTCACGATGTGATGGCTGGCCTCCGGGCAGGTGAACTGTTCTCTGTGGAGCCCCTGCAGAACCTCCGCCCCCTGTCCTCAGTGGACCGGCCTTCCCAAGGCATCCCACAGGCCTGGAGAAGTGAGCTCCAGGCAGAACCCAGGATCCTCCCAAGCACCCCCAGTTCCCGAGGGTGTCTGCTGCCGCTGCTGGAGTGCCCCCCACATGTGCCCTGTTTGTCCGGGGAGGAGGGTGCCCCGGGTGAGGTTCCGGTGAGGAAGATAAATGCATCCACACACCCTGTGAGGGCTTGTGTGTCCTGTGGGGTGGCAGCGCAGGTGGGACAGAAGGATCTGAGCTGACTCAGCACAGCCAGATCCAGCTGTGGGGCCGTGAGAGTGGAAGGTGAGAGACAAATATGGCCCCGGAAAGGGAGGTGCCACAGGTGCCTGTGACGGCTGTGCCGAAGCCCCCAGGGAGGAGCTTGCTCAGGGTGACGGGTGGCAGTTGGTCATGTGGCTGCTGCTGACATTCTGTCCAGGGGCCCGAGGAGGGGGCATTGGTGGGGGCAGGTGTCTGGCTGAGGACAGGGTATCCCCGAGGGGGATACCCTCGGGGGGAACAGAGGCTGCGGGGCCCCAGGTATGTCCCCATCTCGCCCGCTGGCACCACAGGACCCCTCAGGAAGCCTCCTTGCTGTGCCCCCTCAGTCTGGGGAACAGACTTGGCCACGATGAACTCTGCAATCCTCCTGCTCCTCCCGCTGGCCCCGGCGGCCGAGCAAACACTCTTCCCGAGAGATAGTGGCTCCCATCCAACGCACCTCGGCTAATCACCAGCCATCGTGGGAAAAGCCTGCGATGAGGCCGAGAGGCTGCACATTGTCTTGGGGAGATTAAAGCCCCAGGGCCGTATTGTCTGGCCAGGGGATAAATCTTCGCGCTGTCACTCAGGCACTGAATTAAATTCCCCCTCGTTTTCTAAAGGAGCTTATCTGTCCTGAATGGGCGGTCGCACCACCAGCGTGAGCGGACGTCCCAGCACCTCCGGGACAGGCTGGGGAGTGGCGGCCGTCGGGGAAGGGCACACGGGGCCTAGAGAGGCCACAGGATCCTGGCACAGGAGCGCAGGCTTGGTCTGAGCTCTGTCTGTCTGCTCCCAGGGCACCAAGCATGGTGGAGCTGGGGGACCCATGGGGGTCTTTGCTCAGGGCCTGGCAGAGCCGAAGCCATCAAGTGAGGCAATGGAAGTTGGCAAGGTCAGAGGGCCAGCCAGGAGTGGGGAAGGATGGCACAAGCCCTCGGGGCAGCTTGAGGCTGAGAAGGAATGCCAGCCCAGCTCAGCATGAGTGATCTGGAACTTTCTATGCATGGTGATGTCCATGTTAGAGCAAGATTGGAAAAACCACCCATTCTTCTCCCCACCCCCGAAACCCCCAATTCCAGCTGGTAGTGCTGGAGCCCTGGGCGGGGCACAGTCTCTATGGCTGCAGGACCTCCGACAGCACAGCCACTCCAAGGAAGGAGCGTTGACACAGTGGTTTTTCAGCATGCTCAGTAACAGGACTTCTTTCTAACCCAACCTCGTGTGGGGTCCTAATTCACAAAACCAACGGAGGCAGAGTTAGGGAGGACACCTGGCCACAGCAGCGTCCCACACAGCTGGTTCAGTGCTCCTGGGAGCCCCATTTCACAGTGGAGAACCCAGAGCTCAGAGAGGGTGTGCAGCGAGTCAGGCCACAGAGGGAGTTGCGTGGAGCTGGTGCAGCCACCCAGGCCTCCCAGCAGGGGTGCAAGGGGACTCGGAGGGGAGGGCTTGCCAGCACCCGGCCACCTCCTAGCTGTTGCCTCTGGTTTCTCTGGGATCTCTCGGCTCAGGCCAGCCTCCTACAGCAGTGTCCCAGCATGGAGGCCGGAATGAAGGCTCTCACGGGAAGCCACCTCTGGGTCTTCGTGGCTGGGGCCCACTGGTGGCTCTTAGCTGAAAGCTTCAGCTATGAATCCTCAGAACCCCATCCCTGACCAGCGGGTGAGACCCCTCTGGCATCGTTGCCTGGATGGCTGGATCCACGGTGCCCTCCATTTTTATCTCTGGGCATTTGGGGAAGTGCTCCTGGGGGTTTTCTGCATGGTGCCCGAAGTTTGCCCTCGTGGCTGGCTTTAATATGCTTTTGTGCCCTTTCTGGCTTTGCAGCCACCTCCATCTGCTCCTCTGAAGGACGCAAACCACTGCTCGAACAAGGAGACCTGTTCGTGTTACCAGACTCTCAGTGAGCAAAACCGCCTGCCCTCTGAGGCCCCTGCAGAAGGGACAGGATGGGTTGGGACCATCTGCTCCTTGCCCCACATGTGGCTCCACCCCTTCCTCCTCCAGAGCAGATGCTCAGGTGGGAGGTAGCCCTGATGCTTTGAAGGTCAGAGTAGCCCAACCTCAGGGCCACTCAGCAACTCAGGTGATCTGAGTCTGAATGTGTGATTTCCACCTTCTCCCTAAAACTAGAAGATGTGATCTTGTGTGCACAGAGGTGTTCACAGAAGTCAGGTTCCTCCCAGTGTGGGGTCCGAATAGGTTCATCAGGTCCTCCCATAATCCTACTGGACCTGGGGCCACCGTGGGCCCAGTGTCAGGAGAGATGGGCGTCAGTCCCTCTGACCACCGCACCTGTATGGGTGAGCGGGGGCGGCCGGAACCAAGTACCTTGGACCACAGGCTGGGCGGCTTAGACAGCAGGACTTTGTTTTCTCAAAACAGCGTCCCCGAGGTGCTGGTGGCTCCTGAGGCCCCTCCTGGGCTCTGTCCTCTGCCTGTGTCCTCAGGTGGCCATCCCTCTGCATCTGCGTCCTCATCTTCTAAGCACCGCCGTCCTGTCAGATCAGGGCTCGTCCTAATGGCCTCCCTTCAGGTTCATAGTCTCTTTAAAGATTGTCTCTCCAAATACATTCTGAGCTCCTGGGGTGAGCGCTTCGCCCTGTGAATTTAAGGGGACCCAATACCCTTCCTGGCAATGCCATGAGGCCTGGCCGTGGCTCTGGTTCTGGATCACTGAGCAGCACTGTTAGCGATAAGCCAGGGCACTGCCAAAAATGCCAGCCCCAAGGGGCAGCGCAGAAACACTGTGGGGGGTGCCCAGGCCACTGGGCATCTCCTTGAGCAGGTGTGCAGGGCAGGAGGGCACGAGAGTTCTGTAATTGGCATGCATGCACTGTTCCGAGCGGCCACACGAGCTTAAAGAGAGGCCTCAAAGCTGAGAGGCGTCCCTGGAAATCAGGGCTGCTCTGGAGAGCACAATCTCGACCATTTTTGTGGGGTTGAGACTTTTCAATACGATTTCAAGAGAATAAAATCCACAGGCCCCAGGGAATTTGCATACGGCTACTTAACATCAATTCTGTATGTTTTTTTAAAAAAATAAAGAAATAAGCACATCCACAAACTTCCCCATCCGCAGCGCAGGACTACCCTGGGAGTTAACGGTTCCAACCTATACAATTTTTTAAAACCCAGCAGCTTTCCATAACAAAGGGCAAAATTCACAAACAAATTGCCTTCCTCCGCCGACACCGAAGTCACTGCTCCTTGGCCTGTAAAGGCGTGTTGATAACACACAGCTCCTTGGGCCGCCAGTGAATGGCGGAGTCCCACGGAGACAGGGTCCCCCGAGGTCTGATGAGAACAGCGTGGCTCAGGAGCCAGCACGTTCACTCCCCTCTTCCAGCCTTTTCAGGACTCCGGCTCCCAGGTGGCACTGTGGGGACCCGGGAGGTGGCCTCCCGAAGGGAAATCAGGGCTGTGCAGAGGCAGCCCAGGACCTGCTGTCCTCACTGGAAGGTGCTAGAAGGAGCTGGGAGGGGTGGGGCTGGAAGGTGCTGGAGGGAGCTGGGAGGGGCAGGAAGGCAGGCGCCTCTGTGCACAGGGCCTTGCTGTTCTAGAAGCTCCAGTGAGCAGGCAGGGGCGGCCGGGAGGGGCAGCGCTGGAGAGGACAGGGTGCTGAGCATCTTCAGCGGGTGGGAGCCCACAGCAGTGTCCGTCCCAGCGTTCACAGGGTGGGCACCCCAGCCAGCCCTCAGGAAGCCGCCAGCCCTCAGGAAGCCCTCAGTCCAGCCAGGGACAGGGGCTCAGAGATAAGCAAGCCCCCACCAGGTGAGACCCAAGGAGCTGTGGCCGCCAGGGTTACGGGAGCTGGTGCCACGGGCCCCGCCCACACATCTGGCCGCCTCTGCCCACACCCTTGCTGCCCCCTTCATTCAGAGCTGCAACTGCCTCGTCACTGGCAGGCTCCTATGGGCTACAAACCCCTCGTGATGTCTTCTTGGGAGCCCCCCACTCCCCACATCACCCGCCCCAGCTGTGCGTTCCTACGCTGTGGCCACCTCGCCCAGTGGCCATTTCATGAAAGCTCACGGAACACATGCATGAATGGTGAATGCCCGCCTGGAGGGGGGTGGCCTCCGAGGACAGGGCCTTTGCAGGATGAGTCCCTCAGTGCATGGGAAAGAGGCAGGGTGGACTGTCCCAGAGCAGGGGTCATGGGAGGACCTGCTGTCCTTGCTGGAAGGTGCTAGAAGGAGCTAGGGGGGTGGAAGGTGCTGGAAGGAGCTAGGGGGGTGGAAGGTGCTGGAAGGAGCTGGAGGGGTGGAAGGTGCTGGAAGAAGCTGGAGGGGTGGAAGGTGCTGGAAGGAGCTGTCAGGAGCGCCTGGGCAGGAGGAGAGGCAGGGCCATCCCCCCAAGTAGCCAGCCCTCCCCGCGATGGCCACGGGCTACTCATTGGGGAGCAGGAGCATTCGCTGCCCACCCTGTGTCACCCATCCTGACCGTCGGCCTCCCTGGGCCCAACCTTGAGGGCCAGCCCAGCCTGGCACCCAGCTTCCTCCAGGCACCTGGCCCCGAGCGGAGGCCCCGGACTGCACTGCAGCGCCCTCTCCCCTGCGGGTCCAGAGATGGAAGGTGCTGTGCGTGGGCCCGTGGTCTGGTCAGGGCCATCTACGGCCAGGGTCCGGTCAGTAGGCTCTTCCGAAGCACAGCCTTGCACCTGAGGCCCGGGCCTGGCTGCAGGGAAGGGACCTCTTGGACGGTCACCCGTCTGGACCCCAAAGGGTTAAGGAGCAAGTGTGCGCTTTGTTCCCGGCATATCCTCAGATGTGAGCCTAGTGCTGTCCCCAATCCCTTCCTCATGACTGTGATTAGTATTGCGGGATGAATAGGCCAGCGCGGATTCCTATGGTAACCTTCAAAATGCATTCCTCGGGCAGGCTCTGCCTCCCGCAGTAATTACATTCCTAACTCGGCCCACAAGCAGCATGCTAATTAGCGCCGCGCTGGCCTCGCCTCCCGCCCTGAGAACCAGGCTTGCAGAGGCCACTGCTGCCTGTAGCCCCTTCCCCTGCAGCGCCCCAGACAGGACAAGAAACGGGCGAAAGGCCAGGACAGCCAGGCCAGGCCGGCCGCGGAGGGTCTTCCAGGGAGGAGTGACCCAGAGCCATCCGCCACGGCTGTCTTCAGTGTGCCCCAGGGCCGACCTGTTCTCCTGGCTTAGTCGGGTGGGGGCAGGACGTGTCCCCAGAGCTCTGCCCTGTCCTCCAGCCCCAGCTTCCCGTCGAAGCTTCCTGGGTGCAGGGCTCGGGGCTGAGAAGGGGCTAGGCTGGGGCCCATCTTGCCCTCGGCCTCAAAGGATGCCAGCCCAGATCCCCACCTAGCGCATGTGGATGGAGGCCTGGCAGGGTGGGCGGGGTGTGGGCGAAGCCCTGGGGCAGCTTGTCTTCCAGGCCCACAGAGAACACCCCGCAGGCAGCTCTTTGGATGTGATGGGGGTGTCCCATCTGGAAGCAGAAGGAGAGACACAGGCCGGGAGGGAGGGAGCTCGCTGGGCAGAGGGGCGGGGGTGCTGGGCCTGAGGGTGGTGAGAGCCTGGTGCTTCAGGACCGGGGGCTGGGCCCGCCAGAGCCTGAGGGGGCTGGAGGGGAAGAAGTGGCCCAGGGGCCCATGGGCCGGCACGAGGTGGGTGGTTTTGCCCAGCTCACACGGCGTGTACCTGAGCGGAGGCAGGGAGGGGCTCCTGCCAGGGCCTGGGGAGTGGTCACAGGGACGAGACTGGACAAGTGGGGATAGGAGGGGGTGTGGGCGCACTGGGTGGTGGAGCTGGCAGGAACTGGCGATGGATTACGTGTAGGGCTTGGGAAAGGGAAGGCACCCCTAGATTTCTGTCCCAAGTACCCAGACCAGTGGTGGCGTTTGGCCAGGCCAGTGTGGGGAGGAGCAGATCCCGGAGGGCTGCCTGAGGGCCCACGTGACACCAGTGAGGCAGTGCTGCCCATTGCTGGGCTGGCACCGGAGGGCAAGTGCAGAAGGCTGTGCCCGCAGAGCTGATAGGGCCGGCCCTGGTGACTGAATAGTGGGCACCTGTTCTCTAGTGGGCAGATGTGGCCTGATGACAACTGTGCCTGGGCCAGCAGAGCCCTACCACCCAGGCGACCAGAAGGAGAGGGGGCCAGCCAGCCTTTCTCTCCACTGCCCCACCAGAGGCCAGGATGGCAGCATGGCTGGGGCCAGGCCCTAGGGCCAGATGTCTTGGGGTTAAGCCCAGCAGAGGCAGCTCAGACCTCATCAGGGTGGGGCCAGTAGATGCCCCAGGAATGTTGCTGTCTGCTGCTGCTCTGGCCTCAGGGGAGGAAGCCGAGGGCCCAGGAAGCAGGGCTGCCATTTCCCAGGGCCAAGTGTCTCCAAGAGCAAAGCTGCTCACCTTGAACCTCACCCTGCCTGTGTCCCACACTGCCGGTCTTGGAGGACCAGTCTGGTGGATTCCAGACGGCTGTGGCTCAGCGAGGCTTTTGGGCTGGGACGGAGCTGGGAGCAGGTGGTTGCACAGTGCTGGCTGGGCCAGGAGAGCCACTGATTTTTCGCCCAGGTGGTTTAGCGTGTGAGGCTTAGGGAGGGATTACCGGGCTCGGGATTTGGAAGCCAGCAGTTCCTTGGTGTCAGTCTGCACAACTAATTCTAAAGTAAATAGAGCAATCCTTTAAGTATATGTCACTTAATGCTCAACAGGGAGCCTGCGGATCTCCTTACCGCCAGCCTCATCTCAGGATGGCTGACGCTTAACTTCTCTGTCTCAGCCCATTTCCCCGATGGGAGGCGTTTGTGCTAAACCCCGTGCAGGTGTCACAATCATCATGGAAGGTGTCCTGGATGCATTTCCATTCCGTTTTGTCCTCCCTGCTGGACCAGTGCTTCAAAACAACCTTTCCTTGTGAGAGACACACACGTTCCTTGGGAACTCTGCTGGCCAATCCCAGTCACCTCCCCATGGTGCTGGCCTAGGCCCCAGGCAGCCCCACTCACTCCCTGCCCCAGGCCTTGCTCAAGCAGCTACCAGCCAAGCTCTGGCCCTTGATGGCCACACCGTGTGTCAAGCCCAGGGCCTGGCTTTCCTGGGAGGTCCTAAGCTGAATGCCATGTGGCCCCTGCCTGGGAGCAGGGCTGGATTGTCAGGGAATAGCAAGGCGGCACTAGCACTGCCACAGTGGCTGGTGTTGGGATGTTCAGCTCCACACCAGGACATGCCAAACTGATTCCTTTCTCCAGGTGGACCTTGAGTTGGGAGCTCTTATTATTTCAGTTTCACAGCCTGGAGATGTGGCCACAGCACAGAGTGTGAAATCTTACATTCGTAGGACGGGGAGAGCACATGTAGCAAGGGGCCATTGGTCTTGCGTTTTGTCCTTAGTGCTTTTGCTTTCTTTAAAAATAAATCATTCCGTATTCCGAATCCACATTCTCCTTGAATTCTTATTTGAAGTTTTACTTTCCATCATGAAGCCCTTTAACCCACTGATAGTGAATTTTTATGTTATGGCGTGAGGTAGGGATCTAACTTTTCCTTCATGCAACTGGTGAATAAGCACCTTCCCAGCCTGGTCTATGTAGGGGAAGTATTCGTCTCTGGGATTTGAAATGTTACCAAGTAACCTGCAATGTTACCTCTGTGACTGTCAAAGTTCTGTCCCAGTGAGGGTCTGTCTCTGGGTTTCCCGTCTCTTCCCAATCATCAGTTGGTCTATGCCTGGGCAATGATACAATGCCTGACACAGCTATTGGAGTAATTGCCATATGCTAGGGACGGGCACCCTGTGAGGTGCTGACCTCTGTTTTAGCAGGGGTGAAGGAAACCAAGGCACAGGGAAATGGTGCCTCTGGGCAGCTGCTCCAGGTCAAAGCACTGTTGAGAAGGACAAGTGGCCCTGAGCTGGGAACTGGTGCCAGATGTCTGTTCTCTTCCTATCCCACCAGGAGGGGATTGAGCAGGATCTTCAGAGGCAGTGGTTCTTTGGTGCTCAGGATGCCAATAGATTGCCCCAAAGGGTGCTGGCAAATTTTAAAAATAATGTAAAACAGTGTGGCCAACATGGTGAAACCCCATCTCTACTAAAAAAAAAAATACAAAAATTAGCTGGGCATGGTGGTGGGTGCTTATAATCCCAGCTACTTAGGAGGCTGAGGCATGAGAATTGCTCGAACTTGGGAGGCCGAGGTTCCAGTGAGCCTAGATGGCACCACTGCACTCCAGCCTGGGCGACAGAGCGAGACTCCATCTAAATGATAATGACACTAATAATAATGTTAAACAAAATCACATATTTTGAAGAACAGGTGTGTGCTGCGTAGTACCCTAAAAACGCTGGAGTCCTTTACCTTCTTCCTGCATCTCGGGTTTGCCTTGTCTTGGAGCGAAGTGTACTGATCTGGTCCACATTTTGCAGGTGGTAGGCTGCCGCCAGCTCCTTCGACTGGACTGAATGCTGTGGGTTCTAGCTTGTATTCAGTATTATTATCACTATGATTACTTTACCCTTCACCAAGGGGCAGCACCAGCCTGGGCAGGCAGCTGCGTCCCCATCTGCAAAGCCCCCAGGATGCAGGCTGCGATTCTCCCTCCTCCTGCAGACACTCAGACTAGCTCCCTAAATGGACACTAAAGTGATTCCTCCCCACAGATCCCAGAAGTCAACTGCCTTTTAATAACCATCTCATGTTAAATGCTCCTGGGAGGCCCTAGTGAAGCATGGCAAACCATTAGACCAGGGCTTCTGCCAAGGACTAACTGAGCGGCCCTTTGGGCTTCGAATCTGGTCAAGAATCCGAACTCCTCCAGGAAAGCATCAAGTTCATCCCGGGGAGTGTGGCAGGGGAATTTCCATCCCGTCTGTGTGCTTGAGCAAAGGACGTGAAAGCAAATGAGTCTGGGGGCTACCATGGGGTCTCAAAGCCAAATTTCCCCCCAAATACCGTGTGAATGGCCCATGGAGAGATTCGATGAATGATCACTGTGATTTTCCGGAGAAGCTCATTTGTGTTGGACATGGGTTCAGGTGGCATCACCCCTTTCCAGTCACAGGCACACAGAGAGCGGCTCCCCCATGTCCTGGCTGTGGAGACACAGCACCCTGGGCTCCCCCATGTCCTGGGGAATGTATTTTAGTGCTTAAAGTTGGACCTAATGTGGGTGTTTTCTCAAATATTCATGCAAATCATCATCTAAAGAGACAATGTTAGGATGTCAAGATCAGCTTGGTGTGAGCTCTTCCTGTCCTCACGTGGCATCTCTGAGTTGTGGGCTTCCTGTGGTCCTGGAAAGAATGTTCCGGCTCAGCCTCTGTCTAACGGAGCGTGGGAGAGGTGGAGGCCACGTGGGAGGGGCACATGCTTGGGGCCAGCGCCGCTTTTGGGATGAGAACAGTTGCCGAGTCCTTGCCGTCCGAGGCCCCGGGGCGGGGTGGGGGATGGGTCTAAATCGAAGGAAGCCAGAGATTGCCCAGGTCTGGGTAAAACGGTGGGGGAGCCAGTGCCAGCTGAGCTTGGTGGGCGGGTGAGGATGTGGCACAGATGTCTTAAGGAATTGCTGGGCCCTGAGCCTGCCAAGTGTGGGATGGGGAATCCGACAGGGAGGCTCCATGATGGCTCAGGTGCAGGGGTGCAGGGATTCCCAGGGCGGCCCCCGAGGCCCCTGTCCACACCCAGCCCCTGGCCCTCCTGGCTGCTACTGGACCCCTGTGCCCACGTCACAGCCTGCCTGTGCCAAGCAAGGCCCCCAGGAGACTTGAAGAGAAGGGAAAGGGATTTGCCCTTGGCCACCACCTCAGTGGGGTGTGGGTGGCACCGGCCTGTGTGTGGTCCTGCACCGGGCAGTGGGGGACGCAGGGTGGACAAGAATCCCCCCTGAAGGCGGTGCTGCAGGGGGAGTCCACACATGGAGGCAGGACACTTGTCAAGGGTGGAGAGCCAGGCCGGGCACCTGTGTGGACCCAGTGCCACAAGGACTTCCGAGGGGAGGAGGTGGGAGGAGGGGAGGAGGTGGGAGGAGGGCAGGCGAGGAGGAAGGAGGGATGACCAGGGGATGGGGGGAGGGGAGAAGGGAGGGGAAGAGGTGGGAAGAGGAAGGGGGAAGGAGGAAGGGGAGGACGGAGGAGGGTGCCGAGCAAGGTGGGGGGAGCCCAGCGCACCGAAAGGAGGCGTGGGTCAGGGGTGCAGGCGCCCTGGGGCGGGGGCGCAGGCCGGCTTTCAGGTACCGGCCTTTTGTCTGCTGCCCTGGACTCGCCTGTCAGCCCCGCGGTCAGAGGCCTAATCTTTTTTTCTTCGCGGCTGAAAAGGCCCAGCGCCGCATCAGACGACACACGGCTGCCTTTTCTCCTTCCCCGCGGAACCCAATCACTGGACAGCGCCGCGATAATTCACTCCCCAGCCCGCCCTTTGAAAAGGTGGGCCGCCTCTGCGCTGCGCCCCAGCAAGATAAATCATGTACTCGAAATTAACTTCCATTGAGAGGGAGGGCAGGAAGAAAAGCTGACGGCCGGCATGGCAGCGAGGGAGGACCGGCCTTGATAAATGTCAGTGCGGATAATTGGGGGGCTGTGATTAAGATCTTATCTAGGTGGGAAGTAGACAGAAAAGACTTGAATAAAACTCCTGCCCCATCCATGCTTACCAACTTGGGAAGTTCCTTTTCTCCCTTTATTTTTGGGGGTGAATTCAGAAGGGAACGACAACGAGGGCTTAGTGAAGGAAAAGTTGGTTTCAGGTGTCACTCAAGGGTTCCACAGACTCGGAGGAGCATTGGCCTTTCCCCCATGGTGACAAAGGGCAGAGGAAACAGGACTCGGCTTTGTTCCCAAATTCCCACTCATGTGAAATGTTGAATACTCAGGGCTGGGCCTCCATTGTGGGTCCCACGGACCGACCTTCCAGCGTCTGATTTCGCTTCTGTTTAGTCATAAGCATTATCTGGGTGCCATCAATGTTTTTCTCAAGTAAAGGGGTCCCACGCTCGCACAGCCCGGAGTGCAGGAGGCAGTTTGCGGGCAAACGCTCAGGGCGTGTTCCCAGGCCTCCTTCTCCATAGGGCCCGGCTCGGGTTTGTGTTTCCTGCCCGACTCCGGCGGCCTGCAGCTCCCACCCACGCTGCCGGTGGAGGGTGCCTCTGCCAGGCCTGTGCGCCATCACTGGTGCCCCTGCCCGGCCACATTCCTGTGGGTGGGGCCTTCCCACGTACATGGACCCCCTGCCCTGCAGTCAGGCAGCTGCCCCCCGGCAAGGGTTTCTGATAGCTAAGGGGACAGTCGCCTTCACATTGGCAAGTGTGTCCAGGGTCTACACTCCCCTCATTGGAGTCGCTCAGGGACGTGAGGAGGTGGGCAGCCCCAAGGGTCAGCCTGGGCTCCAGCACATCATCCTTCTGTGGGACAGGGTCCCGGGCTGTCCTTCTTCGGGGGAGAGCCTGTGGGGACTCACTGAGGTCACGTGTGCAAAGGGCTCAGCTGACAGTGACAAGGACTGGGTGTGCTCCCTATGCCCGGGAAGTCTTCCCAGACTGGGGCTTGGGGCAGGGGTGGCCCTGGGGCAGCTGGAGCCTGACTGGAAGCAGAGCCAGGGGACGGCCAGCCTCGGCGATACTGGGGGCCTCGTGTGGCGGGAGTTGTGGCCTGTGTGGCTCCAGCAGGGCTGAGATACTACTGGGCCACAGGGACACCCCCACACCCGGGCGAGGTTGGGGAGTTTGGACTCCATAGAGGGGACTGGACACCTGTGCTGTGCACACTGCAATGTTCTCCCTCAAGCGCCGGTCAGCCCATCTGCGGTGGCCTTGCTGGAGGAAGCATCAGGTGCAGGGGACTGGAATGGTGCGGAGGCAAGGACAGGACTGGGAGGGGACAGAACAGCCAGGGGATTGCGACCCTGGAACTCAGCAGCTCCTCCACCCCAGGTCCCAGCCCGAGTGTGACTCAGTCCTCAGCAGGGCAGGGGAGGGCGAATACTAGGTGCTTAGCAGAGGTGCCTGGAGAGGAAGGCTCGGAGAAGGGAGGGAGGCGGACGAGACAGACACATCATGACCAAGGCCTGAGCCGGGGGGAGGGGCCTGTGTCCGTTGCCAGCCTCGGCGTCACTGACACTTTGCTCTGAATAATCCTTCGTCCTGCGGTTTGTCCTGGGCTCTGCAGGGCGCTGAGCAGCGTTCCTGTCCCCCACCCACCAGACGTGGGTGGCTCCCCACAGAGCGGACCACCAGACACGTCTCCAGACATGGCCACATGCCTCAGGACAGAACCCTCGGCTGGGGCGGAGGCTGCATCCTGGCTGGGTGGCCCAGGCTCCCTCGAAGGCACCCTGCGTCTGCCTCCCTCAAGTCGGCTCTGGGCTCAGAGGCTCTGGAATTGAAGGAGTTAGATGCTTTTCCTTGAGAACATTTTCTGTTTTGTTTTGAGGAAGAACTTTTTTCCCACTCGGGATGTGAAGGACAAACACTGGAGAGGCGCCTCTGCTGCCAATGTTTTCTTCGGTTTTGTTTTTAAACCCACTAGTCATGTGTGGAGGAGTTTCAGGAACAAGGTTGCCAAGTTTTAAAGTGTAGATTTGCATTTAGATATTCATTCGTGACGGCACGATGTTGCATTAAGACAACAGCATGTACCCATGCACACACACACATGCACAAACACAGGCACACATGAACACACATGCAAACACACCCACATACACAGGCACACACACATGCAAACACAGACACGTGTGCACAGTAACACATATACACACATGTGTGCGTGCACACACGTGTGCAGACACACAAACGTGCACAGGCATGCACGAACACATACATGCAAACACGCACACACGTCCACAGGCATACACGCACACATGCACACACGTGCACAAGCACACACACATGCAAACACATGCATATGTGTGCACAGGCACACAGCACACACATGCAAACACACATGCAGAGGCACACATGAATACACACCCATGCACAGGCACACACACATGCACAAACATGCATGAACATACATGCAAACACGCAGGCACAGGCACACACGAACACACACGTGCAAGCATGCATGCATGCACAGGCACACACGAACACATGTGCAAACACATGTACAAACACATGAACACACGTGCACACATGCACAGGCACTTGAACACACACATGGAAACACATGTGCCCGGACACATATGACCAGGCATGCAAACACATGCACATGTGTGCAGATACACATGAATACATGTGCAAACACACTGGTGCACAGACACATAACACAAGTGCAAACACACACATGTGCACAGACACACGAACACACAGGCACACATGCACCCGGGCACACGCACGCACAGAGGCAAGCCACCTTCCTGTAGCCAGTTAGATGATGGTGTGCAGGCCCCGGACGGGGAGCTCCTGAGCCTCACCAACCAGTCACCACTCCAGATCCGCCCGAGCCATTCCAGGCCGGCCCTGGGGTGATCACCAGCGGGTGATCTCCGGAGGCCCAAGTGTTGGGGAGAGGGAGGAGGAGGCCCTGGCAGGCCTGCAGGACTCACACTCAGCTTCCAGGTGAGGGGAGGCACCTCCCTGCATACCTGGCTGAGGCCCCCTGCTCCTCTGACCTCGCCCCTGGGCCCACCCCAACCCAGGCTGGTGACCACTGGGTGTAGCCACTGGAGTCTGGCACACAGGGTGACACGTTTGGTTTTCAGCCACAGCGTGGGCCTGGCCAGCCTGGCGAGCCTGAGTGCACCACCCTTCTGCGCCGTGCTCCTTCCTCCCAGACCATCGGATTCCTCGGTGAGTGGTTGGGGGGCACTCGCTATCAGATGGCACCCATCACCTTGTGACCCCACCCCTCCTGGGTCCCCCTCGTCAGAGTTCACGAGACCCTCCTGTGAAGTCTTCAGCCCCCAGACAGCCCCAGCTGTCCCATCAGCAGGGGCAGAAGGGCTGTGAGAACGTGACGGCCCCATCAGCGCCCGTCAGGAAGGGCGTGCAGGGGGCCGGGAAAGTGGCAGAGAGAGCAAATATGCCAGCTCCTGAGCAAACCCAGCGGGACGGGAAGATGACAAATGATGGGATTGTGTCAGCTTGAGAGAGATTGGACTAATGGCACGCGGACTTTGCACTCTGAGGATCAATATTCCATCAGGCAGGGGCGCCGGGCCTTGTAAGTGGCGTTTCTGTGGACAAAGGCAGGCTTGGTGGTAGTCTGTGCATACTGCCTCCGGCGCCGTCCTCCGCTGTAAGCCGTAGTGAGGCCCAGAGGGAACGGGGGCCACCGAGGGTCTTGGCATCCCCTGAGTGATGGGGGCAGAGGCCAGGCTGACGGAAGGTTGCCACTGTCCTGGGCGTCCAGCCCTTGGCCTGGAGTCCTGACCATGGCATGGCGTCTCCTATGGCTGCAGGTTGGTATGCTAAGGGTGCCCTCGGGCTGCTGGTGGCCAGTGCCAGGGTGCTGTCATCCCAAAAGCTGCTTCTGTTCTACCTGGTTCTGCCCACCTCTTCTCTGGCCTCCCCGAGGACCCGTGCTGCAAAATCTGGAGTGTCAGGAGGCCAGCACAGCAGCCCCCACCCCGCATCCAGCACCTGGGGGCTGCCATCTAGGCTGTCCATGTCCAAGCCTCCCCAAGGACTCCAAAGCAGCCCCTCCTGGAGCCTGTAGCTCTCCAGGGGGCGGGGCTCAGTGGCGGGTGGGTGCTAAATGTGTGGCGGATGCCCTCACCATGGCAGTGTCAGGCTGCATCCTTGGGGTTCAGGGAGGTCAAGGCCAGGCCTGCGTGGGTGGTCATCTCAGGGCAGCACTGTTGGCTGTTGAATTGTTCCTTACCAGAGAGGGCAGGTGGCAGGAAGGGACAGTTCCAGACCCCACGGCACTTGCGTCTCTGCAGCATGTCCTTCGCACAGGTAGACAGCAGGCAGAGCTCCCTGGCTGCCTGATGCAGGTGTGCTCACTCCATGGTGTGTGCTGAATGCCCACGGCGTGAGAACCAAGAGCCGGGGTTGATGACGGCGGCGACGCAGGTTCACGGGTGGGCAACCTGAAGGGGCCCTGGCTCCCCACCTCCCTGGTCCCTTCCTGCGGGAATTTTGCCCTCAAGATGGCAGCCCAGGTTGGGTGCCCAGACCCCTTTCCCAAGCCGCAGGCCCTGGTCTGGGCTCGGTCCCTAGGGGACGCGGCTGCTTGTCTTTGCCCGGCTGGGGCAGAGCCTGCTCGCTCTGTGCAGCCTTTCCTCTCTCCCTGCCCAGCATAGAGGCTGCCCTACGGGCCCACGGCTCCGGCTCTGATGGCAGACTCGGTGTGGCCTGTCCACGCAGGTCTGCACCGGAGCTCTGGGCAGGCGATGGTCAGGCTGACCTCGAAGGTCAGAGGCCACTCCTCGCCACACCCTTGCCATTGGGGCCATGAAACCCTCCCCCCTGCAGGCCTAGCTGCCCCATAGCTCTGGCCCTGCTGGTGACTTGGTGGAGGGCCTGGAGCTCTGTGTGCCCCACTCCTCACACCTGCTTCCAGTCAGGCCCTGGACAAACCCCCGGACTGGCCCTCCCTGCAGCACAGCCTGGACGCAGCCAGGGCCCCACCTCCCTCCCTCCACGGCACTCACACCTGGCGTGGGTCAGGACTTCTGGTCTTCACCCATCCTGGAAGTGCAGTGAGTCTGAATGGCAGACCAGGAGTGGCCCCAAAAAACGCCAGCCCAGAGTGGGGTGACAGGCATGCACAGCTGCCCCCAGCACCCACGGGCAGGGCTGGAGGTGGGGCTCCTATCAGGGGCTGTTTTCTGGGTGGGAGGAGCCCCTCCTGCGGGCCTCCTGCTACAGCAATGTCAGCTCCCGTTGGCCCGGGGTCGCTCATTCCTGGCTTCTGTCTCCTCTATGAGCGCCGCCCCAGGCTGACCCAGGCTTACAGGCATTTTAAATACAAATATGGCAAGTGGGGGCCGGGAGTGCTGGCCCCAGTATCCCGGTGGTCACGGCCCGGGCCTTCCTTAGGAGTCGGAAATTGGATTAGACCGTGCAGGGATGGGGCCGATTGAAACCAGGGGTCCGGAGGGTCTCCGCAGCGGCGGCTGGGGGCTGGCAGGTGAGGGCTCGGTGGGAAGGAACACCCCTCCTGCCCCGGAGAGCCTGTGAGGTGCATGTCTGGAGAGTGGTCTGGGGCCTGGGGACCTCGCCGGGGACCTCGCCTCCGGCTACCACCCAGGCCTCGCCTGTGCTGCCCTAACCCCTGACTTTCTTCGGGTTAATTCGCTGAGTTGTCCAGAGCAGAAAAGGACTCTGCCTCCCCAAGGCCCATCTCCAGGGTGAGGAGCAGGCCGGGTCCCACCTCTGGAGGGAGCCTAGTCCAGGGTCAGGTCCGCCAGGCCTCCTGCTGACCGCTGGGCTGAGCCACAGGCTCAGGCTACCTGGTCCTTGTGCTCCAGCTGTTGGGTGCTGGCTCTCCGTGGACCGCAGACCCCGGGCCCACTGGTCTTAGCGAGGCCCACACACATTCATGTTTCCCCTTGGAATGCAGGACGGAGGCTCCAGGTAGCTCTGCAGGTTCATGGGCTCCAAGAGGTGCCAGAAATCCATGAAAGCTCTGCGTGCATGTGTGTGTGTGTTCGCATGTGTGCGTGCATGCATGTGTGTATGTGCGCACATATGTATACATGCATGTGGGTCCAAATGCATGCTCATGCTGTGTGTGCATGTTTGGAAAGATGGCGCGTGCCTGAGAGTGTGCACACACACACACACACAGGACGTGCCTGGACACCCCTACCCAGGGCCAGAGTTGGCAAGGGGGCAGCTTTGGAAACTAGAGGAGGTTGGATGCGGGCTGGTGTGGCCAGGGGCCTTCCCCGGCATGATGGCATCCGCCCCCAGCTCACGGCCAGGTCTCTATGAAGACGGTCAGAGCACTGCCAGGACAGGGGAGGCGAAGCCAGGAGAGGAGCAGAAGGGCGTCTGTGCGGCTTTCCCCATGTGCTCAGGTGCTCTGTGACATGGGACCGTTTCTCCAAGACTGGCAGTCAGGGGTTGTCAGGGACCCCCAGAGTGGACTTGATCTCAGCCTGGGGGCCACATGGAGGGAGTGAGTCCAGGGAGACCCAGGCTGCTGGTCAGCCAGGGCATGCATGCACACGTCTGTGTGTGAGCATGCGTGCTCATGCATTCCTTGTGTGTGCACTGGCAGGTGTATGCACCCAGGGCCCAAGGCACCGCTGTGCCCAGGTGGGACTGAAGATTCCCATCAGGAAAAGGCCTAGGGGAGTCTCCGCCTGAACTTCTAAGGCACTTTGGCAAGAAGAGACCCTGGTTGAGGACTGAGACCCTGGCCCACAGGGTCGCTTGACCCCAAAACAGGCACAGGGGGGCCTCCCCGCAGAGCCGGGGGTGGCCGGGAGGTGGGGGGACGGTATGGCTGTCTCTGCTCCAGTGCCTCCTTCAGGCCAAGGGCCTCTGTGGCGGAACTCGCTGGCCTGGTGACTTCCAGCTGCACAGTCATCGACCCAAGGCTGGACGGGCCCTGCCTGGCAGAGCCTGGCTGTTTGCTTTCAGGAGCAGCCTGCCCCAGCGGCCGCAGTGGGGCTTCCTTTCCAGGCACTGGTGGGGAGCCGGTGCCTCGGCTGGTGACCTGGATGTGCTTTGTGCGGCCAGGCGGGTGACCCGCTGCAGGCTGGCCCTCTGGGGTCTGGTTAATTACCTCTCTGCAGACACTGGCGTGGAAAGTCATTTCCTTGAGAGGATGTTGGGAGGAGGGCTCCCCACCCAGCCCCGGCCTCCATGGCAGCCTGGGCCAGGTCGGCAGATGTGGGGACTGAGTTTTCCCGTGTGGCCTTGGGTCACTCCACAGCCTCGGGCCCCCCAGATGGGGACTCAGGTGCTGTCAGTGCCTGGCATCCAGGGCAGGGGAGTGAGTCTGGGTGCTTTCTCTCTGAATCAGGCTGCTGATCGTGACCTGGCTCAGGAGAGGGTTCTAGAAGCCTGGCCATGGCCCTACGAGGCAGATAGGAAACCGAGGGCCTCCAGGAACGTGGGAGAGTGGCTGGGGGTGCCCGGCTTCGTACAAAGAGATTTTTATGACTGATCCTTTTTCTTCACGTGAGCCGCGGAGTTAAGTGTTTGGAATTGCTGCAGATGCTGAGAAAAGCCTGCCCTGTCACGCTGGATTGTCCCTTGCTCAGCAGCTGACAGGGCCCATCTGCAGTGCTTGGGGGAGAGGGAAGCCTGCAGAGGGGGGCCCCCAGGATCCCTGCGGCCCCAGGGCCCCTTCCCTGTCTGGAGGCTGGTTCTTGGAGGGGAGGGAGGAAGGGGTACCCAGGCCGCAGCCCTGCCTGCTTGCCCTGGCTCGGGAGCCCTGCCTGCGGCTGGGGCTGCGGGTCCCTCCCCCAGGGCTGAAGAGGCCCAGGTGAGAGGCTGGGTGCTGGTGCCTCCTTGCTCACTGGCAGGTAGAAGTGGCCAGTCTGCCCGCCACCAGCCCTCGTCCTACAGGTGGTCCTGAGTTTCCGCGGGGGATGGAGGGGCCGGCCCTTACTACCAGTAGAGTTATCAGCTTGCAGCTTGAAATCCAAGTAATTAAGGCGATGGATTAAATCTGTAGGATGTCTCCATGCTGGCCCCTATCACATTGTTCTGAAAAGATCGTGTGTCCTCCCTGCCCCCTAGTCTAGTGGCCTCCCCTCCCGGGGCCCCGGAAGATTCCAGGGATGTGTCTGGTGCGCTTCAGCCTGGTCGAGGTCGCCACCACAGGAGGGAGTTTTGGGGTTTGGCCCAAGGCTCAGTGACAAACAGGAGCTTCAGAGTGGCTGGGAGGGGAGGAGGGGCTTTGCTCCTGAACCCGGGGGTCGTCACACACAAAAAAGACCCTTCACGTGTGCACCTGGTCACTTCTTTTTAGTCTGCCACCATCCCTCAAAGCTGGAGAAAGAGAAACCCAGGAAACCAGAAAGGAGCTCCAGAGACCCCCACCCCCGTCCCTGCCCCCGTCCCTGCCCCGTCCCCAGCAGCCCCCGAGATCAGGAGGCCTCCTGCCCTTGAGTCTCAACGCTGGAGCTTCGGAGGCCTCTCTCGGTGAAAGGCAAGGTGGATGGTTGGTGAGGGGTGGTCTGGAAGCCGCAGGCCCCATGGGAGTGACCCCTGCCGGGTGGAGTGTGGGGACCCGGATGGCAGTGCCGAGCCAGCCAAGGTACAGGGAGGTGGCTGGCCTCGGAAAGGAGCATTAGAAGCCACTTCCCTTCTGCAGGGAGCTGGCTCTGGGTTTGGACTGGAAATAGGATAGGATCAACTTGTTAGCTGTTGGGCCCCTGTGCGTGTGTTTCCTCCGCCTTCCTTTCTGTCGTGCAGGAAAATGCTGTAGTTAGTGCCCGGCTGAGGAGGCTGTGGAGGCCACAGGGCAGCTTGCTTGTCACGGCGCCCACACGCCCCAGGAACTGGCCTGGCCCTGCGCTGCGAGGTCAGCTAGCCTGGGCCCGAGGGAGCCTGCTCCAAGAGCCCACCGTCCCTCGCAGCGGGGCCTGGGCCGCGGTGCCTCTCGGCCTAGCATCAGGCCCTGAAATGGCACTGGTTTAGGGCAGGGCACAAGAGGGAGAATGAGATACTTGTTTTGAAAACCAGCTTTTCTTTTAAAAGCCTGTCCTGGAGAAAGCAACCTGGAGCTGTCTTCAGGACTGAGCTCAGAAAATATCAGCTCCTGTTTAAAACAAAACACAGTGAGGACAAGCCCCAGGTAGCTCAGAGGCCCCCAGCCAGGACAAGCCGTTTCTGTGGAAACTCCTGCACGTCGCCCGCCGCCTGCCCCCAAGTGGCTCCTGGCCTGGGCCCAGCCTGGAAGTGCGGGGCAAAGGGCGGTGGTGAGAAATGAATGGGCTTCCGAATGCCGAGAAACAGATGTGAGGCTGTGCGGCGGAGGCAAGGACGGGGAGCTGGCTGATGAGGGGATCGGGGCAGGGCCGAGTGCCGCCGGCGGCCGCAGGGGACAGCAGCCCTCCGCCTTGGACGCCCGCTGCTGGCCCTCCTCGGCCTGGCCGGCCAGGCCTCCCTCCAGCCAGCACCCCGTCCCCAAGCAGCTGAGGACCCCGGAATGCACGCCCGGGTGGAAAGTGGAGGAAGAAGGCTGCAGCCCCATCGGTGCCCTGGTGATCCAGTGAGTGAAACATCATGAAAAATGAAAGCAAATCCCACTCTAATCTCCCCGAACAAAGGCCTTTCAGTTGGACGGGAGTGGCAGGCGCGGGCGGTTGGTATCGCCAGATCTTTTCCATGAAATGCGCACCCGGCAGAGTATGGATCTGATTAGGCAGCCGGCCTCACCGTGAGCCCCTTTCCTGCGCACGGTGTCTGTGGGGGTCAGGCAGGCATGTCCGGCCGTGGCCGGGCCGAGGCACAGGATGCCTGCTGGAAGCTTCCGCCTGCACCGTCTGCCCGCCTCCCAGGCAGTGCTGGGGAAAATTGGGGCGTCCCTTTCAGTTTCTAATGGACCCTGAGATGCCGAGCCCCACGCTCCCTGTAAACCCCTCCTCTGTCCGGTTGCAGCTCTGCCTTGTCCCTCAAACATTCAAACACGCCTTCTGGGACGAGGAACCTCCAGAGTGGCCCACCCCGAAAGAGCAAGTCTCTGCAAATCCCTCCAGAGGGGTCAGTCCCTCTAAGGCATTGCATCTACCGCAAACCTGAAGCAATGTCTCTTAATAGCTCTGCCCCAGAAGCAAATGGACCCCTTGAAGGTAACCGGCCCGCCCTGGGGCCCACTCGGTGGCTCCAAGTGGCTGTGTGGAGGTGTTTAGGGTTTAAGCAGAACAAACAAAACTCACGTGCCTGCCAGGGAAAGAAAGGATCATTATACGAGTGAAAAAAATGAACCCTCTGGACCCAGCACATACTGCAGCCCTGCCCTCCTTCCAGACATCCCCCGCCCCCACACTAAAAACAGCCCAGGAAAGGAAATCAAATTTAGGGTTTCCCTAACTGGCCAGAATGTTTAATTTAATAAGGGGTGGGAGATGCTGTTGGATTGTATTTTATTTTATTTCTACTTTGAACAGGTTGAATCTTCCTGTAGGGCTCTAGGGAGGCGGTGGCTGGGAATGAGAACCAGCCCCCGCCTTGCAAATTCAAACCAGGACTGGAGCGCCGCGTGGGGGCCCGGGGCCTGGGGCGGCTCAGAGCAGCAGGGTGCAAAGGGCCGAGGTGGGGGGGAAGAAACTGTCTTGATTTCGCCGTGTCCTGGGTGAGAAGTCAGCATTCTTTGGTGTCAAGTGGAGCCCCCGAGGGCTGGATGTGAGGCTGTCATGCCTGCTACCTGCTTGCACCTCTTACACGGGACAGCAGCCCGGGCCTTCAGCACACCCCTCCTCTGCCATCCTGCCAAAGCTAGGCCCTCGTGCAGGGGCCAGGGGCCAAAGGATGCCTTGCTATCAGGTTCCCAGAAATGTGTCTGTCTCTGCGGCAGAGAGTCCCACAGGAAAACGGACAGGACCCTAACAGGCGACAGTCCTGGGCTGAGGGGTTCAAAGCAATGTACCTCCAGGTCTCTGATAAGCTTATAAACCCCCAAGTGTGGCACCATGCAGAGTGGGGTGTGGGCAGCTGAGATCAATGCCCAGGCATGGGTGGAGGGTGTTTGCCCACAGCAGCATGGCACCTGCGGCCTTCCTGGAGGAGGGGTGGCCCTTTGGTGATGCAAATGCCTGCCCCACCTGATTTGCCCTTTCAGCACAGGTCACAGAATCCCACTCCCCAGTGAGGGGCCCGAGTCTTCTCGAGAGTGACAGGTGTTGCTGGAACTTGGGGTGGGTGGCCCATCCCATGCCCCCTTCCTTGGCATGCTGAAGGCCAAGCTGTGGCGAATAGAGACTCAGGAGGTGTGGCTGGGAGGGTGGCCACAGCATTTTCTTCTGATTTGCCTCTCAGGTGGCCCGAGAAGCAGGGTGCTCATGGGGCACCCCAGGGCTCTGCTCCAGTGGCCACACGCAGAGTCTGAGCTCTGAGTAGGTGTGCTGTGGGCTCTGGGGCAGATCAGTTGTCTCTTCTCAACTGGGGACAAGACGGAGACTTCTGTCCTTGTCCAGGTTAAATGAGGCCCTGCATCTGAGCACCTGGGCCGGGGTGGAGGGACTCAGTGGCTGTCAGCCTTCCCCGGTCCCCGCCCCACACCGTATGGTGGGCATCTGGGTTGGCCCCTCCTGCCGGCTCTGTGGGGAGTGACTTCCCTCTCTGAGGCTGCCTGGTGCCCAGCGTTAGATGTGCCCCACCTGTGAGAACCCCCAAGAACTGTTGGGACCCGTAGTGCTTAGGAGGGAAGGGCCGGCGGAGGTGGAGAGGGCCACGGAGCAGTGGCTCCCAGAGTCCTGGGGGCCTGTCCTCACACTCTGGCTCAGCCCAGCCCAGCCCAGGCCCCGAGCTGGAGGCTGGAAGTGCGGACAAGATTTAGATGTCAGTTTTAAAATGAAAAGGGAAAGGCCAAGCAAAAGAGAGACAGAGAGAGAAAGAGAGAGAGAGAGAGAGAGAGGGAGAGGCCCAGATGGTCTCCTGCTGTGCAAAGAGCCCTTCTGAACTCAGACTGGCTTCCCTGCGTGGCTCTTGGCCTGGCTGGGCTGGTCTCTGACTTTCACCCAGGGCCCTCTGCCCTCGTGACCTCTAAACGTGACCCACTGTCCAGTGACTGACCATGGCCAGGACAGAGGTGACAGCCCCAGCCCAGCCCTTTGGAGACAGCTGTGCTCACCACTATACCGCCAACACTCGGATCAGCTGGGCCCCTTGTCCGACCCTGACCCTTCCGTTTGGGAGAGAGCCAGCTGCCGTGTCCCAGGCCTGGTGTGTGGAGCTACATCTGCGGTCCTGCCAGACCTTGGAGGAAGAATGAGGGCCGAGGGTCAGATGTATCTGGGCCCGCGTTCCTATCACCCTGTGGCAGCCCCTCGAGGCCCCCCCTCCACCTAAGGCAGACTCCGGCAGGGCAGGGGACGTCCGTGCCCTTGGTGGCTGACATGAGGGATCAGTGTGGGATCGTGCTGGCTCTAGGACCCAGGTCTCCATCCACAGCCTCCTCCCCTGTCCCACCTGGGCAGCCATGCGGGAAGTACGCTGGGGAAGGGCCCTGGCCTTGGGGGCGCTGGAAGCGGGCGGCTACAGGGGGGCTCCCGCACGGTCCTGGGTGCCCCCTTCCGTAGTGCTCAGCTTCCTGTCGGCTCCTCAGGAGTCCCGAGGACTCTCTGGGCTCTTTACATGTCTCTGAAAAATCTGCTCAGCTGACCCAAACTGAACACCATTCTGCCGAGTTTCTCTGCCTGAAGCTGTGGCATTGCTGCCTGGCTAAGGTGCGGTCAGCAGCCCAGGAGGGACGATGTGTGTGCCCCACAGCGGCGCCTCCGCGAGAATGTCTGGGCTTCCCCGGCCAGCAGTTCCCGCACCCGAATCACTCCGGCTGAGGCTGGCTTCTTACCGGACAGCCCCACCCCTGGGGTCTGGGCTGGCAAAGGCACAGGGCTGACAAGAGGAGGCCGCCCCAGTGCCTGCCGATGTGGATGGGCAGAGGACAGTCATGGCACACGGTACCTCCTTGTCCTCTCTGGGCGTGGGCCTCTGTTCAGCACAGGTCTTCTCTGACCCTCCAGAGTAGCCACTGTCACCACCGGGGCACACGGGGAAACTGAGGCCCCCACTCAGGGCTGCCAGGCTGTTGCGAAGGGCAGAGTAGCCGGCTCAGCAGGACACGCACTTGAAGCACAGGCGTCCCGGGGACCGGCCTGGTGGGCGCTTGCCACGGCTCGGGAGGAGCAGTGAGTTTAGGGAGCTGCAGCACACTTCCCTGGACCGAGCTCCGCGTTTATTTCTTTAAGGGAAGAAAGGAAAGCTTCTCCCAGTGGCTCTCCCCGGATCTCAGCCGTGTTTGCTGTCGGTGACGGCAGATTGGGGCATTTGTAACCAGTCTGGTCTGCTGGAGAGGCCCTGACCCCACCAAGCCGGCCCCTCGGAGCCGAGCACAGCGCGGGCAAGGCGAAGCGACGGTGCTGTCCCTGCGCTGGACGATTCATTAAGGACTGGCTCCTTTGTGGGCCCCAGCTCCAGGCCCATTGCTGTCACGGGGCTGTTACAGGCATAATGACAGGGGCATTAGAGGCCTGAGAGCAATTAACAGGCTGCTTAATTAGCAGGAGGAATTAGCGTTTGAGTGGCGGATCTTCCCGTAAAACCTTGTAGAGAGCCGGGCAGTTATCTGATTATGCATTGATCGGGCTGGGCTCGTCCTTAGGTAATCCTCTCCCTCTTGCAATCTGTGAATATACAACTGTTTAACTATTCCAAACCGAACTGTCTCAATACACGCGGGGAGAAAGGGGCCATTGTGGGCCCGGGCGCTGCTGGCCGCTCTTCCCGGCCCAGCTCCTCTGGGCTTGTAGAGGCACAGCGGGTCCCCGCACCCCTCTCGCCGCCGCCGCACGAGGCCAGCCCGGCTGTGCCTGGGAACCATGTCGGCCAGTCCAGCCCCAGGCCAGCCCGGCCACAGGTGCCAACGCCATCCTTCTCCCCAGGTCTCTCCCAGGCCCCGGGGGCTCAGTCCACCGCACAGGTGGACGTGGCGAGGCCAGAGGAGCAGGCTGCAGCTGCCAGGGAGGGACAGCCCTGGCTACCCACGGCAGCACCCGGGGTCCAGACAGCCCTCAGCGAGGTGAAGTCAGGTCTGATCAGGCTCCTTCAGACACAAGCGGTCCCTGACCCTGCTGTGGTTCCTGGAATCCCTGGATGAGCTTTGAAAACCCAGGGATCTGTGCCCATGCCAAGCAGTGCCCTCCCATGCCTGCGCTCTGTGGTGGGCGGAGGGCTGAGGACTGGACGGGGGACCTCTAGCCCTGAGGTCTTACAGGGACCCCACCCCATAGGGCTGGTGCTTCTGGAGTGAGGGAGGAGCAGAAAGGAGCCAGTCCTGGAGGTGGGCTCCCCACTGGGCCTGGGACCATGAGGTGCACATCGTCAGTGATGGCCACAGCACCTCGAAAAGGCAGAAACAGGAAGGTGCAAGGAATGTTCCAGAAGGGCTTCTGTTTCTGTGCACACGCGGTGGAGGTGGGGCACGGCTGCTCTGCTGTCAGGCCCAGGCTCACCGTCTGTTCCGGCAAACTTTAGGGGGTGGAGAGCTAACCCTGGACTCAGCTGGGAGCCCCTGGAGCCCGGGAGCAGGGCAGGGTCACCATCGGTCCCAGACACGATGGCCGAGGTCCTGTCCTCACACTCTGGCTCAGCCCAGCCTGGGCCTCAAGCTGGAGGCTGGCCGTGGGGACAAGACTTAATATTAGTTTTAAAATGAAAAGGGAAAGGCCAAGGAAAAGAGAGAGAGGCCCAGACGGTCTCTTGTTTTGCAAAACTCAAAATAGATTTCAGCTCTGTGCTTTTTAAAGACAAATCTTTGTGCTCTTCTGCGATCCTTGCTTGACCTCTCACGGTTTCTGGCAAGGGGAGCCTGTTACGGCTTGGCATCGAGTTATTTAAAATGCACGGCAGTGGTGCACAGGCTTTGCCAGAAGCTGGTAGATGTTGGTTCTGTGAACCTTGCTTTTCTTGCTTGCTACATCTGATATCATCTTACCCAGACGGTGCCCTGGTGAGATGGATCCCCCACCCCTTCACTTTGTGGGTGCAGCCAGTGTATTTCATTTTATTGCTTGCACGATCTGTGTGTCTGCAGAGAAAGCCAGCGAGTCACCAGTGGCCCGGGCACTTGGGGAATCTTTATCGAGCTCAAATGATTAGACCTGGTTTCTGGTTTCGTTTTGGAAGACTGGCTGCTAAGCAGATCCATCCCGCCTGTAAACCGATACAGATGTTCAGGGCCGCTCCGCTCCCCGGCGCCCAGGACAGTGGGACGAGGGTGAGACGGGCCACCCTGGGCCACGTCCCCCATGCGGTGGGTGCAGAGGCCCAGCTTGCACCTCTGAGCGAGAGGCCTGTTTGCCTGTGGTGAGTGTGAAGGCCTGACGCCCGGCCTGAAGGCACAGCGTCCCCACGGTGCGGGGGACAGTGGGAGGTGGGCAAGCCACAGGGCCTGGGCTCGGGGAGGCTGTCGGCTCTTGGCTGCCCACCAAGGGGCCTGGCTTCCCGGGGCAGAAGGCCGGGTGCCGTGGCGCTGGAGGAGGTGCTCCCACCTCCGGTCAGCCTCCTGGCATCTGGGAGCGCGTCCTCCAGCTTTCTCTGTAGAGGCCAATTCCTGAGAAAAGGGCCAGTGCGCTTCCATCCACTTTAGAGGACACTTGTCTGAAAATCTCACCCCGTCAGCCCCAGTCTGGAGGGATCGACTCCACCTCTCACTGGAGGGTGACAGTCTTTCTGCGTGTTTGAAGTTGAAGGCTAGATCGGGGTCTGGGTCGCTACCTATGCCCTGTGCTGATGGACCCGTGATCTCGTCCGAGAGGGAAACGAAGACTCACACTTGACGGGGCAGAGAGGCAGCCGTGGGAATCTGCCGGTCACTTTCCACACCGGGGCTTTGTCCTGGAAAGTTGGGGGTCGCAGGATCAACTTTGATTCCCTATTTTATCCCAATTAAAGTGGAGTTTATCCTACTCAGGGCTTGCTTCTGTCCTGCCTTTTTCTGATCATGACATCCCATACACGGCTCTGGGAAACGAAACCCACAGTGGCAGGGGCATTTAGAAACAGTCCCTCTGCACGCCCTCCAAGCCCCAGGACCCTGGGGTGGCTCTGTCGTGGTTACATCTTCTCCCACAAGGTGACCTGCAGGTTCACGGCACGAGGGCCGAGGACTCTGGCTTGGGAACCCAGAGGGCGATCGGCCACAGTGACCAGCCGGCAAGCTGTGGAAGGAAGTGTCCAGCCCTCTGTGGACTGTCCTGTTCCTCCCACCGTGCTGCTGTAGACTGTACCACCCATGTTGGTGGGTGTTTTCCGGTGGTGGCAATGCTCCACTGGCCTGGTCCCCTTGCTGGACTCCTTGGGTGTGGCCTGGAGAGTGGACAGCTGTCCACAGCGCAGTGAGTGCCCTGCTGGGAGCTGGATCTGCTTGGCCCTGACTGACTCCAGCCCTGGAGAGCCTGCCCTGGCCCCAGGTGGGGGTGCATAGCTGTGGCTGGCAGCCTCGGTTTCCTCATCTGGAAAGTGGGAGCGGCCATGCAGATGAGATAAGGAGGGTGGCCCTGGGGAGGCTGGGGGTGTGGTTGTTGCTGCCTGCTTCCTCCTCCCCTGGTGGGAAACCAGGAGGGAGCCTGTGCACATGTGTGGGTGTGTGAGCATGTGCACATCTGTGCGTGTCCTGCCTGGCGTGTGTGTGTGCATGCGTGCACATATGCGTGTGTCCTGCCTGATGTGCATGTGTGTGTGTGTCCTACCTGGCCTGTGTGTGTGGTCAGGTGAGCACCTGTGTGCATGTCCTGCTTGGCTTGTGTGTGTGTGTGTGTGCACCTGTGTGTGTCCTCCTTGGTGTGTGGGTACGTGTGCGTGTGTGTGTGTGTGTGTGTGTGTGCATGTGTGTGTGTCCTGCCTGTGCACCCACAACTCAGGCTGAACCGCCGGGGTGTCGCCCAGGGCTGCTGAGGGTCCCTGGGGAAGGAGCCGGGGCAGATCCTCCCTGCCGGCTACTTGAAGCTGAGGGCCAGGACCGGACAGGGACCTGGGGCCTTGAAGCAGGTTCTCTGGGAGAGTCCAAGGGCCCTCAGTGCCACAAGTGGGGGCTGGGTGCTCCTCCAGCACTGCCCAGTCCCTGTACGGAGCAGAAATCCCTGGAAGAGAAAAGAGAACTGGAGTTTCGGAACCCCTTTTACCAAGGAAAGCCTTGCTCTGCCCCAACAGGAGCTGTTGTCTGTCTGATCCCCTCCCCGCTCGCTCTGTCTCTCTCCAGCTTCCTGCCTTTGCATCCCTCTCCCCAGGGCCCCGGGAGGCGTTCAGCCATTTGTATCCACCAAGGGCATCCAGAAGGGTTGATGGGCCAAGGCCACCAGCTGGGCTGGGTGAGCAGTGCTGCAGGCTTGCTCCGGAACAGAGAGGCCCAAGCACCCCAGAGGGAGGTGGACGCCCCCTGGGCAGTCTCCCGCTCCCCTCACAGGTCCTAGGCTGCTTGCTCAGTGCCCAGGGTCAGGGGCTTGGGGACAGCTGAGTGAGGAGCCCATGGGTCTCAGTGAGAAGCCAGCAGAGCCTCTGGCCCTCACCTGCCAGTCCTGGAGTCCGAGTGCCAGAGGGTTTCCCGGGAGCCCTGGGCAGGCAGTGTGGACCTTGGGGTGGTGGGGAGAAGCTGGGGGCCCCCAGGCTGTGGTCCAAACCCACCACTGTGCCCCACATCCCAGTGTGTCCTTTGCAAACTACAAACACAAACCAAACATAACACCAGCCGCCTCGGGAGGCCAGGATAAGGAGCAAACACACCCAGGGTGAGCCCTTCCTGTGGCTTTGGAAACACGTGGAGGCTGAGCTGCCCCCAGAGGCCGTCCCCAGGGCCCGCCCAGCAGCCTAGGGCTGCCCCCTCTCTAAGAGTTTCCTCGCTGAGACATCACTGCAATTTTAATTCACATGCTGGGATTTCAGGGAAGGACTGATGTTTGCGTCCCACGCACAGCTCTGCACTCTCTGTGACTTGACGATTACACATGGACGTCACCTCCCTTCCCTCAAATACTGTTGCCCTTTTCCCTGTGAGCCGCACGCCCTTTTCCTCGGTAGGGAAACGACCAGGTTTCTGGTCGTTTCTGCTGTGGCACATGGCCGCAGACCCACTGGCCCTGTTCCACACTCCGGGTTGCAGTGCCTCCGTTTCCTTCTGCAAGTTGTACCGTGTTCATGTTAGGTGCATTCCAGCATCTTCTGAGTTTGTGGGGTGAAGGAGAGCCTGACCCGCCCGTGTTTATCCTGAGGTGCGGCCCTCAGCAGGGACGCTGGGACCGGGTGTGCAGGAGCCCCGGCCCTGGTATTCTGGCCACGCCATGGTGTGTGGCTGGCTCTGCCCTTAGCTTCCTCCGAGCTGTGCCGTGGCCATGGCTTTCGATCATTTTGGTTTTTTTCATCATCCTCGTGATCCATGTCAAACAAACTCTTAGAAAAGCAAAGCTGGCTTTCTCTCGCAGGCATTTCTAGTCATTGTCCGGTTTTATGTATTTATTTTGCCTTTGAGAAAAACTTTGGAGTCATTTTCTTTCATTTGAAAAAGGCCGATTTTGTACTATTGTTACGTTTCTGTGTTTGAGTCAGGGGCGGGATGCTTTATAACCCTGAATTCTGCCTGCGAAGGAGCATGAGAGGGCTGTCCGTTTCTCCAGACTCCTGACAAAATGGCTTTCACTCACAGTTTGCAGCTCCATTCACAGCGTTGCAACCCGTTTCTACTGGGTTTTACTTCAAAAGAATTTTTAGCCAGAAAGTAAAAAAAAAAAAAAAATCAAGTGGAAATAATTAAAACTCTTATCTTCTCCAATGCTTCCACTGCAGAGAATAATAATAACGAGACAGTTTTAGCGACCGTGAGCACATATTTCCACTCATGCCACTGGAAAAGCCAGGGCTGGCCATGCCTCCGGCCTGTGCTGCATGGGGAGAAGCTGGGCACCCCCATTTGAGGCTGCTGGTGATAGGTCAGGCCTCTGGGTGCAGGTGCGGCTCTGGCCCCGCACACCTCACAAGGGAGGTCGTAGCCCCAGCTATGTCCTGCAGTGACACGGCCCGGGTCTCCAGGCAGCTTTCCTCAGATCCGCCCCTCCACCAAGCCTTCCTCCTCCTCCTTCCCGGGCCTGTGTCCTAGATAAGCCTGTTAAATTAGCCCCATAATACTTAAAATGCTAGTCCATTTCATATGTAAACAATGACAATTTTTTTTCAAAGGGTTTAGGATTTAAATTAGTTTTTTTAAAAAACCCAATTACTGCTATTTAATTCGAAGGAGAGAGTTCTTTATGTGCTAATTATATAGCTGGGAAATGAGCGATCAGGGCTCAATGGGGCATTAGGGGCACTTTTTAAAGGTTGAGGCTTATTTAGTGGAGTTTGGGGTTTGCAGTCTGCGTTCTGGGCCGCACAGGCGAATTTGGAACCAGGGTGAAGGGTTACGCGGCCTGTGGAGAGGAAAGCTTTGCCATTCCAGCGTCTCCTTATCTGAATGGTGTTTATGAAACATCAGGACCTGGACGTGGGCCCTGGTCCCTGCCCAACAGATTCTGTGTCCTGTGGGCAGAGGAGAGGAGCCTGCTGGGTGGAGGGTGGATGGGACAGGGGACCTGGGCCTGGTCAGAGCAGTGCCTTGGGCCCTGAGCCTTCCAGGACTTTCTAGAACCTTCCAGAGGGATACATATAGCCGTCCAGGCAGATGGGCTGCAGGGTGTGGTCTCACCATGGACAGTTCCTCACCTGAGACCCTGGAAGGCAAAGGGAGCTCTTCAACTGCTCCAGGTGGTTCTTCCCCTCCGCAACCCCCTTGCCTTCCTTCCTCCCCACCGGGTTTCTCTCTGACAGACCTGGAGCCCCCATGAAGTCCAGAAAGTTCTGGAGCCAACCTGTTCATACTGTTGCCTGACATGTCAACACCTCTGCCTCCCGAGAGAGAGAGTAGATGATTCATTTAAAATGGAAATTGTTAGACGTTAAGTGACCCTTACTTGATTCAGCAGTTTTTGAACAGGTCCGAATAGGAATTCCCCGGGGCTGGGTGGGCTGGGGTCAAAGAAAAAGCCCCCGTCAGAGTGGCTGGGCAGGGCCATGCAGCCAGACCACTCGCCCAGAACCCCAGCCTCGGGAACACACACTGTGAATCCGTCCCAGACTTGGGGAAGATGGACCTGTAACTACCCCTGTGCTGTATTTAACCACCATGGGAGGGCACGTGTCTTCAGGAAACACTGTGCCACGTTTCCAAGCAGTCAGACGGCGTCCCTGCAGCAGGTGGGCCGTGCCGCACGTTGGACTGGGCGGTGGTCACCGCTGGATGTGAGTGGTCCCCTCCAGCCCCGCACCCTCCAGGACAAAGCCCGAAGGAGGTGGTCACCAGCTTCTGGAGGTGGAGAGCGGCTGGTCAGAAGCCCTGGGGACTCAGGTTCCAGGGCAGGAGCTGTGGGAAGGCCAGGGAGGTCTCTGTCCACATCCCTTCTGGAGGCTCCTACAGGAAAGCCCAGGCTGCTTTTCCCACCGCAAACCACGCCAGACTCTCCCAGGGCAAGGGAGGCACCTCAGGGCTATGGGCCTGGGGGAGGTTCCTGCTGGACTATTTTCAGAGGGGCTCTTCTCAGCAGAGGGCAGAGCCATGGGGCTTGGCCTCTCGAAACCATGTCCCTGGAACCACCCAGAGATGATACCCAGGCTCTAGTCTCTGCTGCACGGTGGCGAGAGGAGGGTGGGGTCTGCCCAGAACTGCTGCCCAGCGGCTGCCCCCGACGGAAGTGATGCCCAGTGACCTTCCCTGCCCCTTACCAAGATCCACCTTAGCAGGGGCTGTGCCATTGCACACAATCCCGCCTGATTTCTACAGAAAGCCACGTGGAAGTTGTTCACTCCGTTTTGCAGAGGTCAAGACTCTGAAATGGCTCAGCTAGGGCTGGCAACGCCAGGCCAGAGCCTGCTCCCCCATCTCCCCTACATTCGCAGGAGAAAGCCCCACACGAAGTGGCCGGTGCTGCCTGCTGGGAGCCAAGGGTGTGGCGGCAAGGGGCCTTGCGTTGGGGGAATTTGTGCACAATTATTTGACATAAGTCAGTCCCTCCCTTCCCCCAGGAGAAATGATTGGCCTCCAGGAAGCTGGACCTCGCCTTGTTCAAAACAAACACAGGGCCGTCTGAGAGCAGCCCCAAAGCACACACATGTGAGAAGAAGGCCAGAGTTGTACTTTCCTCCCCCAAGACTGCAGAGGACTGGGGAAAAAACAGGGAGCACCTCCAGTTCAGGGAGCACCTCCAGTTTTGTCGAGAGTGGGGACCTGGGCTCAGGACCATCCCTGGGCTCACGCTGGGGCCTCAGAGGTGAGCACCTCCCAGCGTTGATGTCCAGTGGAAAGCAGAAGCCTCTGCACAGAGCGAGGATCTGAGGAGGAGGCCGAGGGACATCCAGACAGGAGCTTCCCTGGAACATGGCGCCCAGCTTGGTTCTTAAAGAGAGGATGTGGACAGCAGCGGAGACTCAGCCCTGGGGATGGATGCCCAGGAAGCAGGCGCGGCTTGGGCATGGGCTGGGCGGGGGCACTGGGAAGATGCCCCCGAGGTCGGGGCCGAGGGGCCATGCTCATGCTAACCACCCCCCTCCTCCCCTCCCCTCCCCTCCCACGCAGCCTCTGGCATCAGAACCCACGCCCTTGCGCTCTCCTGGGAAGCCCTGTCCTGCTTAGACCAACCCTGAGGGCCCGTGGAGCCCGCCTCCGCTGGAAGGGGAAATAGGAAAAAGAACCGTGAAAAGCTCGGGAGTTACCGTGCAGCTCGAAGGACCTTGACCTAATTGGTCCAGGAAAGTCAACATCGGCACCTAGAGTGTTCAAAAAAAGTGAAGATTAAACTTAAAGCGATTAGACAACTTATTTTTCTTTTTCAAGACATTAGCTGGTCAAAAATGACAAAAATGTCCTTAAGCCTCCATGAGGCAGAGGCGGCAAACAGGCGGCCTTTTGTCTGGCAGAGGGGCCTGACCACCCGCGCCCGCGTGGGACACCCGGGAACCCACCTCCCGAGAGCCCGGCAAGGGGATCCGGCCGGGTATTAGGTGGGATTAGCCGGCCGAGCTGCTGGAGTGGTGGGGAGCAGCTGACCACCCGCAGGCCGGGCCTGGGAGGCCTCCTGTTCCTCCTGCTGCTGCCCCCGGCTCAGGGGCTTCTGGAAGGAAGGACTCTTTCCTCGGGAGCTCGCTCTTTATTTTGGGGGCTGCAGAGCACCCCAGGAAACAGCAAGGCAGCTCCCAGAATCTGGCCAGGTCCCCACCAGTGAACCTGAGTCAGCCCATTGGCCCCAGGTCCGCTGCAGCCCTTTAGCTTGGGGTGGATGGGCCATGGTGGCCCCATGAGCAGGGTGGGGCCTTGGGGGGGTCTGCGGTGGGGGCAGGGCGGGTGGTGCGAGACCCTTCACCATACCCAGCTCTTCCTGCCTTGCAGACACTGACCGTGGGCCCGACATTTTCCCAAGAAAAGAAAACACAAGAGCCCACATTTCTTATCTGAGGTAAACAGTGAGCTCCAGGCATCCTGGGAAGGGGTTTCTCAGTGAGTTCGATGTGCCAGGAGCTCTTGGCGGCCACTGCCAAGGCCAGCAGGGCCTGCAGGCGGGCGCTGGTTCTGTGCCCTGGCCCGACCGAGCCCTCCCCCTCCATGGCCCGCAGGTGACACGCCAGCTGTGAGCCTGGGTAACCTGAGCCCGCCTGACGCACCGCACCGCCCCTGGTGTGGCAATGACAATTGAAGGGTCTCTCCAGCCAGCTTCTGGGCACTGGCATTGTGGGGCCTGCATACCCTGCTGGGGCTGAGGCGTAATTATAGGGTCGGGTTACCCCAAGAGACAGGTATGCACTTTGTTCATGTCCGCAGAGCTGGACTCCCGCCATCCCCAGGCCGGCCGTCCATCCCTTCCCCGTGGCTTCCTGGGCCGGGTCTCCCTGGGCCCTCCCCCGAGCCTCCTCTTCCATGCCCCTTGTCACCCCAGCCCAGAGAGCCCGGGGCTGCAGAGTGGGGCGGGGACCTCTTGGTGGCCTGAGCGCCAGACTGGGGAGAGCCTGAGCGTCTCCCTTTGCTTTTCCAGCAGTTGAAGGCAGAGTCCAGGTGCGAGGAGACTGTTTAGATATCTTTGTCCAGGAGCCACAGGACACCGGGCCGGGCGGATCTGGGGTAGATCGCTTCTGCCTCAGCCCAGCAGCTGCCTGGGAGGAAAAGGGGTCTCGGGAGCTTTGGTTTGGGACCACGGGCTTTGGGCCTTCATGACAGGGACGATGCTGCCCTGTGGACGGGTTGGGGGCCTGGGGCTGCTGCATAGCTAAAGTGGAACCTGCTGGCCAGCCCCACACGAGTCTCCGGGGTCTCGGCTGGGCATGCCGGCCGGGCACTGAGCCCTCAGACCCCTGTCCAGTGCAGCTCTGGTATCATCCGTTTTACAGACAAGGCAGTGGAGGCCCTGGGAGATGGACGGACCAACGGTGGCCGCCTCAGAGTGGCTGCGCTGGAGCTGGGACCCACGCCTGACCCCCACAGGGACCCCTGCAGCACAGTGTTTTGCTCAATTACAGAGCAGGGAGAAGCCAGTTTCTAGTTTGGGGGCACAATGATCCCCCAAGTCTCTGGTCTACAGGTGTTCTGGGCCAGCTCCAAGGACTCTAAGGGGGCGGGGCCTCCCTCGCTTTCCGGGGCCATAAAGGACAGGACGTTTCTCTTGCCCTCCGCTCCGGCTGCTGGGTGTGGACGGAGGGGTGGGCTTATCAGGCATCCAGGCCCCTGCCCTGCTTCTCCCTCCTGGTCACACTCTTTGCCTGCCGATGGCTGCAGGCTCCCTCCCACTCCATACAGCCCTAATCAGTACTTCCTCCTGTCCCATGCGGGGTGACTGGGGCAGCCCGGGCTCCAGATGCTGGCAACTGACCTGGTTTATGGCCCTCACTGGCCAAGATGCCCGCTGGAACTTGGAGTTATAAACAGTGACATTTCTCCTGCCACCCCTGGCTCTGGGCTGGGGAGGGGCTGGTGCAGGGGAGGGCTGGGCCCTGGGGTTCTCACCCCCAGGGTCCCATCACCAGACAGATGGAATGGATGGGAGGGCCTGGGAAGGAGTCATCCCATTTCACAGGTGAGGAACCTGAGTCAGAGATGGGCAGTGTGCGAAGCGAGAGTCCAGGCCCAGCCTGGAGCCACTGCCACCAGGAAGGGTGACCCTGGCCACCTCCAGCATCCCCTCCTCAGCCCAGGCTTCCAGGGGACTATGGTCAGGGCCATTTCTGCAGCAGCAGCTTGGGCAGCTGGGCTCTTCTCCCCATGCTGACCTGGCCGCCACTGGCCCAGGGGCAGGCATGTGAGATAGGTCACACGGTGCAGATTTAGATGCGAGCCTGTCACTCAGAGCAAGGAATGTGGCGTCTCCCTCCTTCCTGCAAAGCCTCATCATGTGTGTGAGAGAGAGGATGGGGACAGTGGTGGCTGCCGGGGGACACGGCGTCCTTTGCCCGCTTCTCCCTAGGGGCCTAGAACATTCCAGCAGCAGCTCCCCTCCCTGGACACTTTGGGTGTGCTGCAGGGGAGGCGCGGGGTGTCAGACGACACTGCAAGGTCCTGAAGGGCCATCTGGGAGGACCACCTGGAGGAGGCGGCCTGGTGTGGATGGAGGAGGATAGAGGCTCCTGGAAGCAGCAGTGGCAGCCTTCCTTCCCCGTGGGCAAACGCCGTCCCACCAAGGTGGGAGTCAGGTTTCCTACCAGCGGGTTGATGAAATTCCCGACAGCGGAGGGGCCTGCCTGCTCTTCGCAGGGTGCCGTTCTCATCCTCCTCCACAGGAGCACCGCGCAAGCTGGAGGGGGCTGCGGCCTCTGCGGCCAGGACCTCACTTGTCCGGAAGTCCCTGACTTCGCCGGCCGGGCCCCACTGTCCTCCCTCACTGACGCCGGCCAGTTTCCAGGGCCCAGCACCCATTTGTGCTAAATGTCCTAGGATGAGTTTGAGGCTGGCGGTCCTTGGACTGTGGCGGGAGGGTCTGTTCCTGGGAGAGGGGCTGAGGGGACGGTGTGCAGAGCTGGCCAGGCAGGGGCATCCTTCTGGGAGTTAGAGTCCTGCGTAAGCTCCCCTCGTGAAGGGCTCAGCCTGGCACACCCAACTCATCATTCTCAGGACAAGAGAATGAGGGGACCCCAGCCCTCTCGCAGAGAACTTCCTGCTTCCCTTGCCATGTCTCTGTCCTGTCCTCTGGAGGAGAGGCCGAATCCCTCCCAGCGCAAGCCCCGGGCGCAGCTTTGTGTAGAAAGGAAAAGGTCTGCTTCCAGTGCAACAATGGCCGATGCAGTCTTTAAGGCAGCACCCACCTGGTAAATGCCAAAGCCGAGGCTCAGGAGCCCCGGATGGAAGGCGTCTGAGCTGTCCCTGTGCTGTCATGGCTGTGCCCCCGGAGCCGGCACTGGGGTCTGTGTCCAGTATATGAGGTTTCACTTTCCTGTGCTTCTGAGTGAAGTCTTCATGCAGGGGTGGTACCCTCACCTGCCGCTTCTGGGGACACGCCCGCCCTCATCTGGTACTTGGAGGTGTTTGGGAGAGGTGGGCAAAGTTTGGCTGGAAGGCAACTGAGGGAGCCTGCCATATTGTCAGAGATCCTTCCTTTCCGAATATGGTGCCAGCACCTTGGGAGTGGGGTTCCAGAAATTTCTGGGGGACGGGGGGGAGTTCCAGAAAGTTTTGGAAAATTCCAGAAGGCTTTCCTGCTCAGGCCAGTGGGTGCCAACACTCAGGTATTCCAGCCATGTTCAGGGTCACATTGGTCATTGTGTGAGGAGGGGGCCTCTGAGGGAGTCAGGCACCCCCAAGTGCAGGCACAGAGCTGGCTTTCCCCGGGCTCGGCACAGCTGCCATCTTGCCATGAATGGAGTGTTGCTGTTTTCAGGATACTTCGGTAAGAGGGAGGCGGGGCTGGGCGGTTCCTTGCGCTGGCCTCTCACCTCCCCCTCGGCCAGTTTTCCTGTGTGCTGTGGGCGTTCAACTTTGACCTTTGGGATAAGATAATGGGACTTGTGTTCTTGGGAGAGGCTTCAGTGGGGGCTCGGGGCCTGGTCTGCAGGATCCACTTTATTTCCGTGACTTACCCTTGTTGACAAATGTAAACGCAGACACATTTGCAGTTCTCGGGTTCTCGTTTCAGAGGGGACCCACGTTTTTGCCCCACTTGGTGCCACCGGGCCTCCCCTGTGTGTAGCTGAGGGTGTCAGAACATGGGCACGCAGGGATCCTTCCACCACCTCGCTGGCACCGCACCCGCCTTCTTCCCCCGGGAGCCGAGGCGCGTGGATGGGACCCGTGGAAAGAGCAGGGCCGGTGCCACCCTTGGGGACTCTGGGGTGCAGAGACTGAGCCTAATAACGAATCACGTGCCCCTTGGCCCCAGGAGGGCCGCAGACGGATCACAGGCGACTTGCTTTTGTGGGTGCTCGGCACCTTTGGGAGAGCAGATGGGACAGAGCTGCTGGCAGGGGCGGGGTCCCTGAGGGCGGCAGACCCAAGAGCTCAGCCCAGCAGCCGCGCCCGGGGGTGCTCAGGCACGGCCTGCTCTCTGCTGCCACGAATGCCATGGCGAATAATGCCAGGCATTGTCGTCACATCTGTGGGTTGCCGGTTCCTGTTCTCCAGGCCTGGGCTGTGATTGTTTTTCTCATCTCTATGCAGAGCACTTTGTCAGAGCGGCGGCCTGCTGGCCAGGAGAGTGCCACCTCGGAAGCCCGTGCACATGACACCCGTCTTGTTAGCAGGAAAGGGAGCGGCTCTCGCCAAAGTGGAGGAGCTTCAGGCTGAGAGTGGTTGGTGTGGGGGGCGGTAGGTGGAAGGTGGTCCTAAGACGCCCAGCCACCTCTGTCCCTCCTCCCTAAGACGCCCAGCCACCTCTGTCCCTCCTCCCTGGCTCAGAGCTGTCCCCTCGAAGGCCTCTGGCTGGGGGCTGTGCACCGTGACCTTGAGCCCTGACAGCCCCCTCTTAGTTATGCCTGCCAGACAAACGTGGCAGCGTGGAGTTCCTGTAGTCGGCCCCGGCGAAGCATCTCCCTCCTAGAAGGGACTGTGCGCTCTGGATTTTGACAAAGTCACACGCGAGGCTGGCATTTTGAAGCAGCATGTTAGAAGTGCGGCTTTGGGAGAAGATTGTTTCTTTCACTTTTAACCCGCCATTGGCAGCACCCGGCGTGGTCCCCGCTCCCTGGCGGATGCGGCCCCCGGATGGCCACTGCCTCGAATCTTTGTTTAGGAACCTGGTTTTTATTAAATGTAATTGCTTCCCTTTCTGGCCTTAAATCAAGGGTGGCCTCAACACAGGGACAGCATCAATTTGATTTAATTACTCTGCACTGTAGCCTTCTGAGCCGAGATGTGGCTACTGGGGTCTCACATAGAGGCCCCAACTCAGGATGAGTGCTGAGGCCTTGACGGGGCCACGGAGGTGTTTGCCTCCGAGAAGGGGCAGGTGAGGAGCCCGAGCTCCCTGACCCCCACCCTTCGCCTGCCTCTGCAGAGAACCCGCCCTGACCACGGTTTCCACTCTTCATTGATGTGTTTATTTTTCATTTGCCATTAAAACCACGTTGGCTCTCTAACTCAGGGCAATTCATTAAGGGCCATTTATCTTTTGCAGCGATATTTTACCCACAGAGCCAGCTCAGGGCTGAAAAAACCAAGACAGCATAGCCACCCGGCAGCTCTGAGAAGGCATGTTAGGGGTGCACGGGCTGCCTGGCCTCCCAGCCCGTGCGAGTCCCGCCTCTGTTTCCGTATCCTGTGTTCCATGGTCCGATGGATGGGCCTCCCTCGGCAAAACTGTTATCCATGTAGATCCTCCGGAAGAAAAGCCGGAGCTGGCGAGGGTGCCCCTGGAGAAGCAGGCGGTCAGAACAGGGAGCACACCCGAAACAAATCCCTTTCCCTCGGCATGGAAACCCGGAGCCAGCGACGGCCCCGGAGGATGGGTCCCCCAGGTTTTATCTAACATTACCCACGGCCAGAAGGTACAGGCAAGGTGGGTCCTTGCTCTCTTGGCTCCCGGAGCTCTGGGGGAAAACACTGGAAATTATTAAGATGATTTGTTAAATAATAGAAAATGTTTTTCATTCCCCAATTTCCAGCTCTCGGTAAAACCATCCTCCGTCGGCCACTTCTCATCTCTGATATTTAGACTTATGGGCCAATTGGAGGGTATTTTCTCTTTCTACCGTGATTAATGCTCCTATGAAACAATGTCATCACAAGTCACCTACCTGCCCCGTCAGCTCGGCATCAATCTCGCTGGGCTGGGCGGTAATTTATGACTGGTGCCTGCAATTTGCAAACCTAATGGGGGGGAGGGACGGGGGAGCCGGCTCGAGCGCTGTCTGCAGCCTCCTCGGTCTCCCCCCATTAGCAGAACAAATGGCACACAGATCAGACATCATCTCCAAGGCTCAATAAATATTTTATCAGCCATAATGGAAATTGTCAAATTGATCTAATTGTACAATACGTTATCAGTGAGATAGCAAAGCCTGGCCTGGCCTCTGCCCAGACCCTCCTGGGCTGCCCCAGCTGCGAGGATGGGTGTCAGAAAGCCCAGGGCGGACCCCGGCGTGGAGGTGTTAATCATACGTGGCCACAACGGCCCGTTAAGGAGATGATAAATTTTGTGGAAATAAATGGCCTTCTTCTGTTGTGCACTGCTAGTCTTGATATTTGAAGCAGAGAGGGAAACAGAGAGAAATAGAAAGATGGAGGAGGTGGGACAGATTCAGAACTTTCTGGAAGCACGAATCCATTCTCACTGTCTGAGTCAGGGTCGGGGTGGCCTTGGGTTAGTTGGATGGACCACAAGAGAAAACGCTGCCTGACCCATCCTGCACAGAAGCCTGTGCCACCCACAGAAGGGGACTTTACCTTTCCTGGTCCTCAGGAGCCAGTGGCCCTCGGGCCCAACTGGGACGAGACACTCACGGTGCATGGGGCTTCCAAAAATGTGCACTCGTCAGCCACAGGGTCACACGCTGCAGCCCGTGCCGAGCACGCCCATCCACCCTGCAGGAGCTGGGAGCGCGTTTGAAAACCAAGCTCGTGAGAAACGGAGCTCCCCCTATCCAGGGGCATTTCCGGGGTCTGGTCCTCCAGGAAGAGGTTGGGGCAGGGCTGGGGGCAGCTGTCAGTCAAGCATCTTTCACAGCCAGCCAAGACCTTTTGATTTCTAGAACAAACAGTGATGTCTTAGACCAGGAGCAGATTTGCAAAATCGAGTGAAAACATCTGGCTGTGCTAACAACCAGCAGCCTGGCTGAACACGAGGAGCCCCGTCCGGGGGAGGGGGTGGGGACTGGCCCTCCCCGGCTCCTGCCAGAGACCCGAGTGGGGCCCTCCTGCACGTGGCCCAACAGCCTGGCCCTCAGCTGCTCCATCAAAGCCTTTGTTGACCTTTGGCATTGCTCCTGGGTCTCAGGGCAGGCGCCGCCGGACGGGATGCACAGAAGCGCAGGATCCTCCCCACCTGTGGCGGCATCTGAAGGCACACAGTGCCTGGGTGTTGAAGAGCATCCGAGGCTTCAGGAAAAGCTGCCCGCCTCTGCCGTGTGTGTTCCCCGTGTGCGGCCCCGGGGTGCTCACAGGCAGTGGTGCATCTGGGATTCCCAATCCTCGTGCTCCCCCAAGAGCGGGTAATGACCTGGAGGTGGACCGTACTAACCGGAAGCCTAGGCGTTTACAGAATTCCCTGTCCACCAAGCTGTGAGGGGCAGCATCTGGAAGGGGGAAAGGGGTCCAGGGGTGGAAATTGATCGGCAGCTTTGGCCAGGACCTTGGTGTTACAGGCTGCAGAGGTGTAACCTGGGCAAGGGACCCACATGGCTGGCTGGACCCTAAGTTGCCACAGCATCTCTGGCCCCCTGCAGCCAAGGCCCCCTCAGTGGCACCCCAGGTGGGAGGCTTGTCTCTCGACAGCAGCTTTTCCATGAGGGAATCCGTCACCTTTGCTGGGATGCAGGATTCGGGCTGCATTGCTGATGAGATCACATGGGGGCGGGAGAATTTGCACCCCGGGCACCCGCCGAAGCCCAAGCTCTGCCTTTTCAGTCAGTTGCCTTTCATTTTAAATGAAAATAAGAAGGGAGACCGGGTGGCCACGGCCACGCTGGGGTGGGGGGTGGGCATCGCTGGTTGGCAGCCCCTCGGCGGCCGAGCGTTCCCAGCTCTGCTGAGACGCAGGGACCCCTGGTGTGCGGGATAGCGCCGGGCAGTGTGGACGTGGGTCTGGGCTGAGGACTTCGCTGGGTGTCAGGACTCGGAGCAGCAGGACCCTCGGGCAGTAAGGCTCCAAGCACCCGCCCCTCGCCCGGTCCCTGCAGGCGGCCCCCCTCTCGAGCTGGGTTCACTTCCTTTCCGCTTCTTTCTCTTTCTTCTTAGCAAAGCAAATGACAGCATTGGAAACCCTTTTTTATTCTTCTTCTTTTCTTTTTCAGACGGAGTCTCGCTCTGTCACCCAGGCTGGAATGCAGCGGTGAGATCTCCGCTCACTGCAGCCTCTGCCTCCCGGTTTCAAGCGATTCTCCTGCCTCAGCCTCCCAAGTAGCTGGGATTTTTCAGATGAGGTATTAGGATGTTAAGATGTGGCATTTACTTCCAAGGGGTGTGTACTACCACTCCTGGCTAATTTTCGAATTTTTAGTAGAGATGGGGTTTCACCACGTTGGCCAAGCTGCTCTTGAACTCCTGACCTCAGGTGATCTACCCACCTCAGCCTCCCAAAGTGCTGGGATTACAGGCGTGAGCCACTGTGTTTGGCCTATTCTATTTTTTTCTAAATAGTAAGGCCCAGGGGGCAGGCATGCTTCCCAAACATCTGGTCCGCAGCCCTGGGGAGCTAAGGCCTGCCTGTAGAGGGAGGAAGAGGGGCTGGTAAGCTTGGGGTCCCTGGAGTGTCTTGTCCATGTGTCTGTCACAGTGAAGTCTCCACAAGCACATGTGAGGTGAGGGGAGGATGCTGACGGGTCCTCTTTGCCGCCTATGGAGACAGCTGCCTGCTCACCTGGCCTCTCCCCTCCCACTTTGTTTCTTAGATTTTCTCTCTGGCCCCCTCCCGTGGGGGACTCTCCAGACTCCAGCCCGGGATGGAGGGACCCATCTACCACCTGGGCCCAGCACTATGGGAGGGAGAGCTCGTGACCAGCCACAGAGCCCCAGCTCCCACTGCCCTGGGAAGGCTCTGGGGCTGTGGACACCATTACTGCCCTCGATGGGGACCCAGCCCCACGGGGACCGACACCTGGTGTGTGGGCAACCTGGGTCCCTGGGAGGGAGACAGGCGCTGGCCGTCCCTCGGGATGGGTGCAGACAGCCCAAGTGACTTTGGGAAAGGTCCTCCCCATCCCAGCTGCCTTGGCTGCAGAGAGGGGCTGACAGTCCCTGCCTCACAGATCCTACAGTTCCCTCAAAAGGGTCAGGGCATTCCCACTTGGCCGGGCCCAGGCAGGGCGTTTCCAGGTGTCCAGGGCTGACCCAGCCTCTGCCTTCCCTGCTGCACTCTGAGGAGGATGAACTAGAGGTGGGTGGGAAAGGCGGCATCTGTGAGCTGTGTGAGGCCCCCACTCTCTGTACCTTTGAGACTGCATAGCACCCTGCGAGCCCCCCGGCACCCTGCAAGCCCCCGGCACCCTGCGAGCCCCCCCAGTACCCTGCGAGCCCCCGGCACCCTGCGAGCCCCCCCGGCACCCTGCGAGCACCCCGGCACCCTGCGAGCCCCCTGGGCACCCTGCGAGACCCCCCGGCACCCTACAAGCCCCCCGGCACCCTGCGAGACACTGCTCTGTGTGCCATGTTCAGGTGAAGAAACCATGACCTCACGGGGGCTCCATACGGTTATTCAGGCCACAGACGGGCTTTGCACCCAGCCACTCAGCTCAGGCCCTGCACGTGGTCATCCCAGCAAAGGGCCCTTTCTTGCCCCTAAATTTGGAAGCCTCAAAAATGCCCTGAGACCAGAAGGCAGAGATATACATGTGTCTCAGTCACCTTGGGTCAGGGGTCCCTTCTGCTCTTGACCACCAGGTGAGGGCAGGGCTGGCAGTCAGGTAAACCCAAGGGTCCTCACTCCTTCCTTCCACCTCCCAGCGAGCGCCCAGGGCCTTGGGAACCCCTGCCCTGAGTGGAAGTGCCCGCAGCGGCCTTAGCCCTCCTCCCATCGTCTTGGAAGGAATACCCTAGATGTCCTTGTGCTTGGATGTCCATGGAAACAACCCCAGTGGGCCCCACATGGGCTGACCTGGCAGGTGACCCTCCATGCCACCCAGCAGCTTCTCAGGAGCCGTGTGCCTGATGTCAGCAGGAAGCCACCCGCAGCCTCCTCTGGGCTTGAGCTCCTGATTGCTCTCTAGGAATGTCCACGTGTGGATGGAGAGGGTGCGTGGGGCCCCATGTCAGCTTCTCAAAGCACCTGTCAGCCCATGAATCACAGGGCCTGGAGCTGGTGACTGGCCCCAGCCCACTGGCCAGTGACCCCTCATGCTCCAGGCCAGGTGACCACACTGCCTCTGGGTGTCCCCCAGTCTTGCCTCTGCAGTCCTGGAAGAAGGAACGGGCCTTGGACGGCAGTCTGGGCTGGACAGTCCCCAGGGGAGGCTCCCAGCTACCCCAGGAGGCTTCGCCCGAGAGTCCCCTGACCCAGCCACCTCTGGGCGTTGGTCCCTCTCTGCGTGGTGTAGCAGTGAAATTCCATAGCAGAGACTTGGACCTCCCGCAGACCTGTGTCCTATGAGGTCCCTACTGAGTCAGGAGGGGCTCCACCCGCCCTCTCTGTCTCTCACCTCCACCCCTGCAGAAAGAGCTCTGGCTGGGCTGACGGCTATGCAGACAGTGAGGTCATTCCTGCCCACCAAGGCTCCCGATAACCTCATTAAGAAAGTGCAATTTATCTAGCTGGGTCCATTTAATTATCTAATTTGTCTGAGTGAGCCCTGGCTCCCTCTCGACCCAGCAGGTAGGCAGCCCAGTCAGCCTGGGGTCAAGCTGCCGTCCTGGAGAGGCCCCCGGTGCTCCCCTGGGTCACAGAAATCCGCAAGGTGTGAGCAGCACCTCGGATTCACGTGCCTCACCGTGGGGATCGGGCCCCCGGAGCCCTGTTCGGGATGAAACAGAGCCCTGTTTTCCGTGTGACAGAGGGTTTGACCCAGCAGGAAAGCACTTAGACACGCACACCCGCCCGGCATACGTGGGCACCGGGGCTCTGCTGCCCTGCAGACTCTCTATCCCCACACATTTCGGGTGCCCTGCACCACCCACCCCAACTCCTTTCCCTCCAAGGGTGGAAACTGAGTCCACTGACCAATAGATGTTCGCCGACTTCATCCGAGGGGGCCGTCCGCTAACAGCCACGCTCTCCTTGAAAAAGATAAACTGTGCATGGGGATAACCGCATAAACCATTCGAAAATCCAACCAGAAGCAGCTCATAAATATGACCTGCTTTAAAACCATCATGCCGCCTTACCGTCTGCTATCAAAGGTGTGGGGTGTGTGTGTGCACGTGTGTGTGTTCAACTCTAAGCTGGGGCGTGAGGTAGCATCATCAGGGCTGGATAATTTTGGACCTGGAAGGAAAAGAAAGCCTTGGGGTCCGGGCTGTGTGACATGAGGCACGGGACCTGCTTCTGTCCCTGCCCCTTTCCCCAGCAAATCATCCTCAGGCAGAGCTCTGACATCCACAGGGAGACCGGGGCCTCTGACAAGGTGCCCTGGGCAGCATATCAGCGCCGCCCACCTGTGCTGACGTCCGGCTGTGGGTTCTGTCACCCTGCGGCTATTTCTGCTGTCTTTGCTCTGAGGAACGGGGTCTTCAGTGCCTAGAAACTGTCACCATTGCCCTGCAGGGTCTTTGTGAAGAAGGAGACCCCGAATCTTGACCTTGGGCTCTTTGGGGAGGCCTAGGTACATCTCGGTTCCGCATCACACACAACACTGGTCCTGAGCCATGTTCTGAGCACCCGTGTCCTGGGCTCCTGTCCAGCAGGTTATCCCTGCCCTGGGGGGCCTCACTCAGGCCGTCTCCCCAGGGTTGGTTCTCATCTGTAAGCCTGGGGCTCGGGGTAGGAGAGGAGGCAGCCAGAGGTGAATCTGAAGTTCCTCCAGGCCATAGAGCAGGCTGAGGGGCTGATGCGGACCCTCTCGCCCCAGCCAGAGCAGGGGGGTTCAGATGCACTGGGCCAGGCTATGCGGAAAGCCCCTCGCTACACTGACAGTCTCTGATTCTGTATTGACCTCAAGCCCCGTCCTGTGAACCCCGTCTTGTGAACCCCATCCTGCCGCAAACCCCGTCTTGCTGCTCACCTTTTGAGGGCAACACTGGCAATACTGAGATTCGTCCAGATTCAAGTTCAGCCTTTGGCGTCTTCTCTCAAGGGCCCTCCGTCAGCTGCAGGTGGTGGGATGGGGTGCAGCCAGGCATCAGGGCGGCTTTGTGGGAGGGGCCGGGCTGAGGGGCGAGAAGGAGCCCCCAGGGGAGTGAGGAAGCTGGGTGCAATCTCATGCTCTGGTGGGAGCAGGGTGGGCGCCAGGACGGAGCAGCCACAGGTGCCACCCAGGAGTCTCCTCTAGGGGTGTCCCTCAGCAGGCGGACCTGCAAACCCAAGAGCCAGGAGCTGCAGGAAGACCGGCAGCCCGAGGCGAGGAAGGAGTGGTTGGGCAGGGCTGGGCTGGGCTGCGCGTGGGGGATTGGGAGCACCCCGCCACCCCCCAGGAGGTGGAAGTCCTGCTTTACCTTCCCCGCTCCGGAGGGGGCAGGTGCCCGTCGTGGTGGCCCAGCCCGGGGAGCAGCGTCTGGATTTTACAGTCCAGGAGACGTCAGCTGCTTGCTGGGATCTCCTGGATGCTCACGGGGCTCAGGTCCTGTCTCAGGCAGGCTGTGAAGTGTCCTGGGCAAGCCAGCCCTGTCCTTCTGAAAGTCCAGTTTGCATCACAGCGGCTGCCCAAAGCCGGAGGGTGGTGAATCTGGTCACTGCTTGGGACCGTGGGGGGACCACAACATCTCTCCAAAATCTCCAAATCCATCCCCCCTTACTTAGCACATGTTGAAAGTCCTTCTAGAAAGCCGGGGTGTTTGTTAATCTGTTTTTAAGATCAACATGTTGGGGGTGTTCATGGTTCCACAAAAGGAGGCTCCCAGTTGTGGAGAAAATGTTGGAGGAGGGGCCATGGGGAAGGGCTGGGGCCCAGCTCTGCTGGCATCAGGGGAGTCATGGGAGTCCCCGTCCCTGGACCCCTCCGGCTTCGGCCGCCACGGCTTCTGTCCCCTGCTCTGCCACACTCCCCCTAGGTCCGCCGCCTCTGCGGATCCTCATTGTAAGGGCGCTGGGAAGCTGCAAGAGGTGGGAACAGTGGGGGCGGGAGGCCTGGGAGGAGAGCCCGGATGAGACGTGGCAGGAGCAGCCGTGGGGGACAGAGAACGTGGGAGAGAAGGAAAGCCCGAAGCCCACAGCTCCTTCCTACCAGAGAACACGAAGCAAGCAGGTCAAGGGTGGCAGGACAGCTGCAGGTGACGCCGAGACTCCCAAACCAGTATGGCGGAGCCGGAGCCGGGCAGAGAGAACGGAGCCCCGGGTGGGGTAGACAGCTCAGGAGCCAACTGTCTACACGAGGGTGCGTATGTGTGCATCCACACCCGTCTGAGCTTCTGTGGGGAGCCATGGGTGCTCCCAGCTGCTGGAGGCCGGGAACCCACGCTGCCTTACTGGGTTTGACCACTCAGTGAGCCAGGCTGGCATTTGCAAAGCCTCAGGCAGCCCCGGCCCACAGTCAGGGAACACCTTTTATGCCAAGATGGTGCCACATTGTATTTCATTAGGAAGAGAGCATGGCCAGGGCCCTCGCTAATGGCCACATCCCTCCACCTTCACCGCCCAAGAGGGAGGGAGGCTCCTGGGCCCGCCCTGCTCATCCAAGCTCAAGGCCAGGGACGTAGGTTTTCTGAGAAGTGCGTATCCCACTGCCACTTTCGAAGCTGCTTAGTTCCCGTTGGGCCTGGACCGGCGTCACGGAGGCGGGAGCCCCAGGATTATCCAGGCTTTGCTGCCACCACCGAGGGACCAAGAGGCCGGGACAGGTGGACACTGTGGCCGGGGCATGTCCATCTCCTGCCGTGGTCCCTGCCCCGAGGAGACGACACAGGTCACTCTGGACACCAGGACAGGGCACAGACATCCCTCCCCGAATCTGCTGGAATCTGCCAAAACGCACGCTCCAGCTTTACCAGCCTCGCGCTACGTTGGAGGATGGCTTTGGGAGAGCTGTGTGACCTTCCAGAACTTGTTTCCTTGTCTGTAAAAGGAAAGTCGTGGTTCTGACACGTGGCACTTGGCCACCTAACATTTGAGGTTTGGGGCTGGACATGGTGAGTCACACCTGTAATCCCAGCATTTTGGGAGGCTAAGTCAGGCAGATCACTTGAGGTTAGGAGTTCAAGACCAGCCTGGCCATATGGTGAAACTCCGTCTCTACTAAAAAAAAAAAAACAAATACAAAAATTAGCCAGGTGTGGTGACCCATGCCTGTAGTCTCAGCTAATCAGGAGGTGAGGGGGAGCACCACCGCTGTTCTGGGGGCTGCCCACAGCACCCGTTTCTGCCAGAGAATCTGAGCACCCAGGTGTGGTGAGACAAGAGCTCAGCTTCGCCATGGCTCAGTGCGTCCTTCACTCCGGGAGAAAGAGCCCATGTGAGTTGGCAGGGTCCGTCTGAGCCACCTGCCCAGACAGCTGTGCCCCCTCAGCCTTCACCCTGGGACTGTGGGAAGTCATCACCAGTACCACCTCTGGCCTGTGCCCCCTGTCTCCTGGGCACCTTCCAGCCAACTGTGGCTTTTAAACCTTAGAAAAGAGAGCATGCCTTTGGGCCGAGACCCCCCACTCTCGGAGAGAGCAGGGTTCTGGGTGGGTGGGAGGCTGCTCCGTCCTCTGCTTCATGCTCCCTGAAGCTGTGTGGTCACCATCCAGCCCCGTGGCATATTGCTCAGAGAATGGCCTCATCCTCACTGAGATTCGTACAGGGTCCAAAAGAGGACCAGAAGAGGCTGAGTGTGGACGTGGCTGGAGTCCCTGCTGCGGCTCAGAGGGTGTCCTACCGTCGCTGCTGCTGTGATAGTGAAGTGGGGAAAGGCAGGGGTTTCTGAGAATTCCTGTTTCAGAATCTGGGGCAATGCCAGGTTAGGCCCCATGTGGAACCTAGCAAAGAAGACTCTTGAGCTTTGAGGCAGTTTTTATTCACCCAACCATTTATCGCTCCTTTCATCCATTGATCCATCCATCTATCTACCCATCCATCCATCCATTCATCCATTTATCTATCCATTCATTTATTCAACCATCTATCCATCCACCCACCCACCCATCTAGCCATCCATCCACCCATCCATCCATCCATTGGTCCGTCCATTGGTCTAGCCATGCATCCATCCGTCCATCCATCCATCGGTCCGTCCGTCTGTCCGTCCATCTGCCCATGAAGATATGCTGGGTGCCTTCACCTGCCAGGCAGTGGCTATGCTCTGGCTTCTGAACCCTCTAAGCAGATGCTGTAAATGAGATGGCATCTCCCACTAAAGCATTGGAGGCTCAGGAGTTAGGACCTGTTTTCTAGAGACGGCGCTGGGCCTCGGTGCTGCCTCATGGGGAGCTGTGCTTCCCCGTGTGGTCTCTAAGAGCAAGGGCCAGTGGCTCTTCAGGACGCTGCTGTGGTGCTGTCCCTTTGCCTCCTGACGGTGGCTGGGACAGGCCCCCTGGGAAGGCCACAGGGACTCAGCCATACAGCCATAGCCTAGGCCCTTGGCTTTAGAGGTACAGGAGGCCACGGCCTGAGCCCCAGGAGGCGCCCGTCCTAGGGCAGGAGGGGCTTTGCCCAGAGGTTCAGGCCCGTCCTCCTTGGCGCCTGCTTTCCCACTGTGCCCTCCTCTGCTAAGCCCAGGCCAGAAGACAGGCTCCGAGGACAGCAAACCAACAGGGGTCATTTCTAAAGGGCCCCTAGGCAGGGAAGGGCCCGGGAATCGCCAGCCCAGAGGAGTGAGTCAGCCAGCCTGAGGCCGGGGCCTGCCAGGCCAGAGCCAGCTCTGGCTCCAGCGAGGCTCAGATCTGCTCCTCCTTTCTTCTGAGTGGGGAGGGGCTGCCCCCACCTGGCCTCCCTGTTTGGTGTGGTGGCCCCTCCCTTGCCACCCAGGGGGATGTGCAGTCCTCCTCACCCCTGCGCTCTGTGTCCTCAGGCAGCAGCTCTGGAGAGGTGAGCTCTGGGCCAGACAGGGTCTGGAGGGGGTGAGGACCGTGGGCCTGGGGAACCACAGCAGGCCCCTGGAGCGCCGGGCTGGGGGTGCACACATGTGTGCTTGTGTGTGTGTGCACGTGTGTCTGAGCCAGTGGGGAAGCCATGTGCAGCTGGACAGGATGGACAGGTGGGCGGTTCCCCGGGGAGAGAAGCTCCCCACGGCGCAGCCCCCAGGCTGGACCAGAGCAGGGCTCCCCTGGAAACAACCCATCGTTGGCTGCAGGAGAAACAGGCGAGGAGGATCGCCGGGTGTCTTTTGGAGGCTGGTCCTCAACACTGGCAACAGTTTCTCTCTCTGCGAGTTGGTCCCAGAGAGCCCTGATTCACCCTTCCGGAAAAGGCAGTCCTGTTTGAATCAAAAAATAATTAACTGGGCTTTAAGTGGGGGTTTCAAGTACACATTTAATTTACACTGATTAACAGTGATATGCTGAGTAAACACCAGCTGAATATCAAACCCGCACCATTGAGAAGCGCGGAATGTGAAGTAATATAGAAAACGCAGTAAATACACAGTTTCTATAACCGGCAATTATATTAATAACATGCAGCACTTGTCTTACAAAATTCAAATTAATATGTGCATATCTACATAGAGATCCAACTTTTGATTTCACATGTTACCAGGGAGGCCTCCTTTGCGAGCTGCACTTTAAAGAAAGCCACAGCTTCTGAAGCAATTAGGCTGACGCAGGAGAATGCAGTGAAATCGGTGCGGGGACGGCGCTTCCCTTCCTGTGCACTCTCCCGATCTGGGGCCCTTTGTCTGTGAGTTTCTGAGTTTAGAGCCTCCGGGTCCCACTGGGCCCTGCTGCTGCTTTCCGTGTGCGCCGCTGTGACTCTCACCGGGACCCGTCACGGCCGTGCCGGTGACGAGTCGTTAGGATCTGCCATGGCGAGCCACCACCGTGTCCCTAAGTGGACGGACGGGTGCTGTCACCATGGGTTGGCACACTCTCCCTGAATGTGTGGGGGGTTTTAGGGGACAGACGCTTTTGAGGAGGCACTCGCATCCCCGTGGGGTGGGCTGTTACAGGACGGGACGGAGCTGCCTGTAGCTGTGGCTGTCTTGCACATTCTATGGGAATGGCTTGAAACTTCAAGGAGAAGGAAGCCAGGTGGGGGCTTGTCAGAACGGGCGAGGGCTGCCCGGAGCTGCGGCACAGAACTGTGGGTAGTGCGCCCCTCCCAGCTCCAGGACCGGCCTTCCCGCCTCATCCCACAGACCTCCTGTCCCACGGCCCTTCCCTCTTCCCCTTGGACCCCATGGCCAGAGCTGGGTTCCCCGGTATTCCTGAGGCCCCGGCTCGGGCACCCATTCCAGCTTCATGCTGTCGGCTGGTCAACCTGTGCTGGCCGGGAGACCTTGCTACCGGTGGCGGTGGAAGAGGGCATGGAGCCCTGCTGACCCCCAGGCCGCTGTCAACCCTTGCCACCAGGAACCCCGGGTCAGAGGGCAGTGGGCAGCAGGTATGAAAACTGCTAGAAAAATCCCTTTGCTTCCTAAGGAGGGGGATCATCAGTCTAAGCAAATTAAAAGAAACTCAAATTCTGTCTTAAAAAACAAAGCCAGACACCAAAGCAATTCTTTGGTCCCCGTGGGTGAATCCAGGCTTTGTGTGAACCGGCCCCTGGGCCATCCCTGGTAGAAACAGACTGTTTCTTCCCAGACTCCGAAGCCCACCTGTGAGCCCTGAGGCCTTACATCAAACTCCAGGGGCGTGCACCACATGGGTGCCGAGCTCTGGGGGCCGGCCTGGCATCCTCCCGACCTCTCAGGGGCTCCGGAGTCCTCCTTAGGGACCCCAGGTTGGAGGGAGGTTGCGGTCCCGCTGACATATCCAGGAGGGGCCCCGGGAGAGGCGTCTTTCCAGAGGCATCCTGAGCTGACTTGATCACCGTCCGAGGCAGGCGGTGGGATCTGGGGCCCATGGCTTCTTTCTTGAAGGGTTTTTAAAGGAAATAAAACAGGAGAAAGAAAATCCAGGCTGCAGGGCTTGGCCGAGGCCACCGTGTGGCTTTGCCCGATTAGCATGGCCTCTGAGAGGGCTTTGGTTCAGGTTCTCGGCGTTCCTGCTCTGCTGTCTTCGTGGTCGGTGGTATCGCCGTACACAGATTTGCACCGTGCGTTCTCCGAGGTGGCAGAAGAGAGGCCCCTCCATTGTTCCCAATGCACTTGCTCCGAGACCAGCCCCTTCCATCTGTTTTCCTTCTTCCTTCCTCCTGACACAGCAGCGCTGCTGCGTCTCACCCGGGGAGGGAGGGCCGCAGGCTCCCAGCACGGCCGCGGGCCTCGCCTTCGCCGCCCCTGAAAAATGAGATCATTTCCAACAGCACCGTTCTCCACTTTGCAAAATGTGCTTGCGTTTGGGGGAGCAAATGTTTCGTCTTTTATTTAAACAAAATCTAGGTGGTGGCAAGGCTTTGGGGATTCGGCGAGAGACCAGCCCGGCAAAACAGCTCAGGGGCACAGCTCATTTTGCTTTTCCTTTCCCTGACCCTTCAGAGCAGCGGGCACCCCTGCGTTACCCTTGTCTTCCTCTTCAGAGCCGCTTGGCATAATGGATTTCTTTAAATTAATAATGCGTAGAAGGAGATTTACAACACATTGCTAAAATATTGTCTTTGCCTTTTATTCATGCATTTGTCACTGTGGTCTCTAATCGAGGTGCTCAGAGAAGGGATAAATAATGAAGAGAGAAAACAGCTCTGTCACAATCCAGGACCATTTGCAAATTCATCACCGATATTCTTGGGGAAGAAAAGACAGAGGAGATGACAAATACCCTGCTGCGCTAATATATCTCGTTGATTTCCTCTCCCATTTATTTAGATAACCTACTTTGAGCCGTGATAGAATGAGGGTCCCGGGCTGCCCCGAGCAACAGATGGGGCTGTCTGCAGGGCTCCCGGGCGCCAGGACACTTTCCGTGCGTTTGATTGTGGCCACTTTGAATTTTAATGGTGATCGGTTTGATCTTAGGTGACTTTGGGGGAAATGATTCTTGGAGGGAAATAGAGATGATTTCTGCAACAAATCCTGTCTCTGCAGAGGAAAAAGTAGCCATTGCTTCTATTTTTGTGGCTGGATTTAAGTCAATGGCTATCCTTAAAAAGAAGAATGGACCCAAACCCAAATCTATGCCCCAGAAAGAAAGATAAAACGGTTTTTGAGTCTGAAGGGATTTTGTTAGCTGGCACCCCTCCTCCTGGTAAAGGCAGGGGCTGTGCATTTGGAGGTCTCTCTCTGTCTAGATGATTTTTAACTGGCAGGAACTGGGAAGGAGGAGGGAAACAAATCTGCTTTGGGAATTTTTTCTCCAGACCAGACAGAGTTGGACCTGTTTGGAGAAGGCTCCGTCCTTCAGCCCCGGGGCAGGGCTCACCACCCAGGCCCTGCCCAGCTCAAGCAGCAGCCCCAGCTCCAGCCACAGCCCCAGGGCCCGAGTGGGCTTGCTTTTAGCTCGTCGGGGAAGCAGACGGAGTGGCTTCTGTCTGAGCCTCTGCGCCAACCGTGTGACCTGAGAGAAGCAGGTGTGGGCAGAAATTCTGGGGCGGCCTCCAGCTGTCTCGGTGGGGACACGGGGTCTCCCAGCGTATCGGGACGGAGGGAGCTGTAGGACTATGGGGTCTGTGTATGGCGCAAGCTGTTCACCAGTGAGTGTCTGTTAGAGGCTGGGCTGGGGCTAAGTGTGAGGGCCAAGAGGTGACTGCCAGCCAGAACCAGCGTGGCAGCCCAGTGGCCCAGATGGTGGTCCCAGGGCAGAGGGTGTTAGCACCTGCCAGGCTCAGCCTGCTGGGCTCACAGGGCGGGAGCTGGGAGAGGAGGGCCACGAGGCGACCACTGAGCCCGCTTGAGAGCTCAGGCCCTCGGGGAGCCTGGCCAGATCCAGCAGATGAAATCCAGGACACCCAGTTCAATTTGAAATTCAGATACACAGTACACAAGTCTGTCCCAAAGACAGCCTGCATTTTGTTCTGTTTACTGCATTTATGCTATTGATTGATTAAATTTACAGCGTTTGATCTGGGACCCTGCCCCCAGGCTCCCAGCCTTTCACGACCCCATTTGAAAAAGAAAACACCTTTGTTGGGGGCGGCGGTTGATTACCCCTTGAAAACAGACGTGGACCAGATCCAGCGGTTTGGTAGGATAAGGTGCTTACGGGCAGAAAGGAGGTGATTGGTGAGAGAGAAAGGAGACTGTAGGTTACAGAGAAGTCCCGGGTGGTGGATTACAGGGGAAGAGGGACCTGCAGGGACTGTTCGTGGATGGGATGGTGGGGCCTGAACACACTTCCCTAGACAGTTACCAGATTCGCACCTGCCGGGCAGGGCGATGTCTCAGCAGATCCCCGAAGGAGCCTGTGTTTGGCCACCGACGGAGATGGCCCCAGAAACAGCACCCAGATGGGCAGAGCGTGGCGGCTAGCTGAGGCTAGGGATGCACCCGGGGTCACCAAGGCCACCTGGCCTCCCCCAACACCCCTGGATGGACGCCTCAGCCCCAGCACCCAGAACACCATCTTCCTCACACTTAAACCTCTTTGACATAGGACAGATATATTACGAAAACCACAAAATTACAAAGGGTAAAAACAATGACTGCTCATTGCAGAAAATACAGAAACAGATTTGGAAGTGGAAAATCTTGCCTCTCTTCACCTCGAGATAATATCTGGCATATTTTTTCAGTCTTGCATGCATCATGTAGATAGACGCACGCTCACACACACACACACACAAGTGGTTTCTGGTGTGGAATACACGGCTCAAGGTTGTGCGCGTTCTGTATTGGCAAACACGCCGGCTGGCCACCATCTCTGTCGCGGGGACAGGGATCCTCTCTCATTTGACCGAGCCTCTCCTGCAGACATTCTAGAGGGGCAGCCACTGCAGAGGGGAAGAGGGCTTGTCCAACTCAAAGCCGGGGCCTGCCCTCAGGGAGGTTACTTTCCCAAAGGGGGAGCCAGGCTCAGCTGAATTTTAAAACTTGTCTTCTGCTGAAAATGTACTGTGAGCATTTATATTTGAGGCATTTAAATTTTAATTTAAAATTTAAATGTAATTAAATCTAAAATAATTTTAAAACAAAATAAAAATCTAATTAAAACATTTTTAAGACGCATCTTTCTCGCCTATACCTACGTCACTGATATTTCAACATTTTTGCTGAGTCATTTGAATCTTAAAATTCAGTTTTTGTTGACATGCCGAGAAGGCACGATGGCTTTGCAATCTCATGGCGACGGGCTTGACCAGCTGCTATGGCGGGAAAAAGGAGATTGAGCTGACAGGTTTGTTTGAGATTTTTTCTCCTTTTTTTTTGAGACGGAGTCTAGCTCTATTGCTCAGGCTGCAGTACAGTGCCCCAATCTCCACCTACCAGGTTCAAACAATTCTCCCTGCCCCAGCCTCCTAAGGAGCTGGAATGACAGGCACACGCCACCTCGCCCGGCTAATTTTTGTATTTTTTAGTAGAGATGGGGTTTCCCCGTGTTGGCCAGGCTGGTCTTGAACTCCTGGACTCAGGCAATCTGCCCACCTCGGCCTCCCAAAGTGCTGGGATTACAGGCGTGAGCCACCACGCCCGGCCGAGATTTCTCTTTAGCAAGTATAGAGAGTGAGCCCGTGATTGGCATCCCTCCAGGGACAGCCCTGAGACCTTGGGCTGGAGAACCCCGAGGTAGACAGGGAGGCCAGAGGCGCATGGGGGCGGGGCATGAGACCCAAAACCGGATGCCCGTCCTGGCACCTCAGCTGTGTGTTGCGGATGCAGCACCAGTCCACGTGCAGAAGCGCAGCTGCATTCGCCGGCTAGGACTGCCATCACAACGCACCTGGCAGCTAGGGCCGACATCACAACACACCTGGCAGCTAGGGCCGCCATCACAACACACCTGGCAGCCTCACAGACTGCGGGGCTTACGCAGCAGGACTTTCCCTCCACGGTTCTGGAGCCAGTGGCCCGAGGTCACAGTGTCTGCAGGCAGCTGGCTCCTCCTGAGGCCTCTCTCCTTGGCTCGCAGATGGAGTCTCCCCCTCGGGTCCTCACAGGGCTGTCCCTGCATGTGTGTGTGTGTGTCCTCATCTCCCTTCGTACAAGGACGCCAGTCAGATTGGATCAGGGCCCACCCTGGTGACCTCACTTTACCTTAGTGACCTCTTTAAAGACCTCATCTCCAAATGCAGTCCCATTCTGAGATCCTGGGGATTGAGACTTCAAGATGTGAGCTTGGGAGGGTGCAGTCAGCCAGCATAGGTGGGTGACGGCTGGCGTGTGGGGGGAAGAAGTTGGATGGGAGTTCAGGTGGCCTGATCCAGACCCTGTACTGGGAGAGCTTTTGTCAAGGTCTAATGCTTGCCAAGGGGTTAGCAGAGGCTCTGGGTGCTGCCCACAGGGGCCTTAAGCAGCACCCACACCATCGAAGTGGGCTTGGGTGAAAGGAGTGTCCGGGCTGAGAGTGCCAGAGAAAACGCCGGACACCCAGTTAACCTTCCATTTCAGATCAGCCACGAACCCTTTTGTAGTATAAGTATGTCCCAAATATTTCCTGGGGCATTCTTATACAGAAAAATCATCCACCGTGTATCTGAAATGCAAAACTAACTTGGTGTTCTGTATTTTTATTTCCCAACCCAGCTGTGCCGGGCTGCAAGTCACACCCAGTATCAGGCACGCATTCACAGGAGGCCCCGGCCGTGGGCAGCTGGGCATTTCCCAGCTCCTGCAGCCGAAGGCCTTGCTCTTGGTGCACAGAGTTGGGTGGTCCCTGCAGGGACCAGCCCCTGGGGACCCCCGGTGAGGCGCGGCTCCTGCACCGGGCCTCCACAGACCCCATGCCTGCTGTTCTCCATCCCTGGTGCACAGCGAGCCTCAGCCCTGGCTGGCAGTGGAGATGTCGGCTGAGCGGCCACATCATCCTCATAATGAACTCACCAGGCATTCGTGGGTGCCATGGTGACACTGTGGAGGACGGGAGGGATGAGGACCCCTAGGGAGTGCCCTCCCCCTTGTCCAGGGTAAGGGCAACACGAGGGGACGGGACAGGGAACAGCCTGGGCTGCAGAGAACAAAACAGGCTCCTCTTTCCTGCCCCGAGGTGCAGGGGAGGGGGGCCTCTGGACCCCTCTGACATGGGACAGATATATTACAAAAATCACAAAATTACAAAGGCTAAAAATAATGACTGCTCATCGCAGAAAATACAGAAACAGATTTGGAAAGCTCATGCCAGGGAAACACACACAAGACAGGTGAGAAGGGCTGTCTGGGTGCCTGTCCTTGAGCCCTGCGGGGTCTGACATCAAGACCCTGCCGACGATGGCGGCCCTTGGCTCCAGGCAGCTTTGCCCCAGGGGCTGCGCGGTGGGCACCACAGGACTCCTCCAGCTTCATGGACGGGGCACCGTTTCCACCTGGGCTTCCAGACGGGGTAGCTGGGCTCAGAGAGGCCAAGCACCTTCCAAGGCCACACAGCCAGCAAGAGGCTGAGGCTGGGTGTGAACCCTGAGCTCTTTTTCGGGCAGGATCCAGCCGGCGACTTTCGTTTCTTTATTTTTCCCTACTCCCTTGACTATGCTGTGTCCATCTATTTGGAAACTCTAAAAAGGACAGAAAAGGGAGGAGAGTGGTAACCCCCACCCCACCAAGCCTGCAGGCAGCAGCCAGGAGGGGACGTTCTGCTGCCCCCACTCCCTGCCGGGGTCCTCTCCTCTCCCAGGAAAGAAGGGGCTCGCCGAGGACAGCTGACAGGTGAGGGGCGCGAGCGGGAAGGGGCCAGCGCGCAAAGTTCCGGCAGAACACGGCGATTTTCAAAGTTTCTCAAAAGACGGCGAAGGAGCGCCTCAGCTCTCACCAGCGACACACACACAGCCGCTCGAAAGTGCTCAGGGAAAAGTTGATTGGAAACTTGGCCCCGGAGCCGGGGAGGGTTCTTTGTTTGCTGGTCACAGCCACACCGAGCACAAGCTGAGATGCTTTCCCACATCTTGTCAAAGGAAAGCATTTCCTCTCTCCTTTCTCCTCGAGCTGATTAGCGGGTCGGGCAGTGGCGTGAGGAGACGCTGGGGTAGGAAAATGGGGGTCATTTTGGAAAACCTCTTTGTGGATGGGTCGGGAATGGGGAGAAAATGAATAGTTATAAGCTCATTTCCATAGAAACTGTCTCATTATCATGCTGGCTGCCCGCTGGACCAGGCAGGGCTTCTTGCCAGCACGAGCTCCACAATTAAATGTCCCCTGCCCGCCCGGCGCGGAGAGGCCGGTCAGCAGAGAGGGCTCCAGCCCCAGCAGGCCCGGCCACGGGAGCCTCGAGATTCTTTTTCTTGAAATATCAGAGGCCGGACGAGGCATTTTTGCGGCACCTGAGCGGTCCTGGGCAGGCCCACACCGGTGGCGGCCCGGCTCCCGGGCTCAGGGTCTGGTGCGCTCTCTCCATGCGGATTGGGACCACGCTCGCCTGAGCAGGTCTCCCAGGTTTCCCTGAAGATGTTTAACAAAAGCAATGGAGACAATTCAGCTTGAAATCACTGCTTGTGTTCCCCCGTCCACGGGCTGTGCTTGGGGCACTGGTGGGATGTCTCCAGGATGGCTCAGCCCCTCCACGCAGAGCCTCCACACTGCCTCTCGGAGGGCTGCTATCCCTTCCTGTACCCCCAGACCCCCCGAGAGCCCAAACCCACACATCGGCGCATGGTGGTAAATGTACAGATGTAATCCTGGTCATTTTAACCACCCGAGAGCGTGCCCTTCAGTTCGTTCACTACGCCTGGGTCGCTGCAGAAACATCATCCCTCTCTGTGCCCAGGACACTCTCATCACCGCCACAAAAACCCTGTGCCCGTAAACAGTGGCTCTGCCTCCGTCCTCCCACAGCACCCACGCCTGGGCTCCGCTTTCTGCCCCTGTGGATTGGCGGGCTAGTGTGTCTAAGATGGAAAACTCGTCCCAGGGACGCACACACGCTGGCAACTCCCGGGAGAGCCTCGGCAGTAGCCCCAGCGGAGCCCACGCCTGCCCCTTCCCCTGGGCTGGGGTCGCGGGCCCGCCAGTGTCGTCATTATGGATTTATTAACCCCCTTTCCCCGGCTTTGTGAGAGGCCTGGTCCGGAAAATGGCCTGCTCCCGGGAAGTGAATAATTTAGGATTGACAGCGGCGAGCCCTCGGGAGGAAGCCTGTGCTGATGGAAGCGGGTCGGGCAGAAGATGAGTGGCGTGGAAAACTCAGAGCAGCCGCGCCCGTGCCTTCACCCTGAGTCCTCCCGTGCGGCAGGGACCTCATGACCCCTGTGTGACCATCACGGCCATGCAGGCAGCCAGGGAGGTCAAGGGTCCCGGGTCCAAGCAGCACAGGCAGGTGGTATCTGCACCCTGGGTCTGAGTGCTTTGGCCGGCCCAGAGTCGGCGCTGAGTGAGACTGATGGGACAGTGCCAGCCAGTAAAACCCACGCGTGTGAGCTTCCTGGGGTTGTCCTAACTGGGTGCCCCAGCCCAAGTGGCTGAAACAACAGACACTTCTCCCAGGGTCCTCAGGGCAGAGGTCTGGGGTCCAGCTGTGGGCTTGGTGGCCCTTCCGAGGCTCTGAGGATGCTCGTCCCGGCCTCCCAGGGGCGGCCACCATCTTTGGGGTCCCCTCGTTTGTAGACGCATCAGCCGGCCTCTGCCTTTGCATGCACCTTGAATTCTACCCCACATGTGTTCACGTCCAAAGCTCCATTTGATAAAGGCGCAGTCATTTGGAAGAGGGATCCCCACCCCACAGTGAGGTGAGCTGTCTCAACCTGTCACAGACCCTTCTTCCAAATGATGGCAGCTAGGACTGCAGCCTCTGAATACGGATAACTAACCCACTCCAACTCCTGCGGACCCTCTTTCCAAGAGAGCCCTGAGGTGCAGGGGACGCTGCTGCCAGCAAGGCCCTGCCGGGATGCTCCCCGACCCCCGTCCAGCCAGCCTCCCGTCCCTGTAGAGCAGGTCCTTCTGAGGCTGGCACTGGCCCGCCGCGCCCTGAAGCCTGTCGCATTCGCCAACTTCCAGAGGCCGCCGCCTTGTGGATTACACACCACGCAGACGTCCGGCCAGCGGCTTGAGTATAAAGCGTGAGAAACAGAGGGAAGCATTCCACGTTCGTGGTTTTGTAAGGTTTGAAAAGCGATTTAAAATAATTTTAGGTTGTCCTGGGGTTGGCGAACAGTGTAATAGGCAATTTGAGAAGGCAAAGTTTTTAAACTGAAAGGTTCTGCCTCCTTGTTTCTAATTTTTAGAAACATGATGGATGTCAGCCGTGAGGTTGGGCCGACAGCTTCTGGGAATGATTTCCCAGCTTGCTCGGACCCAGGCGGGGACCCCGCGGGGAGGGCACGGAGGGCCGTGGCCACGTGCAGGGTGAGGACGGCTTCCAGTCTTCAATTGGAAACCTGCACCCGGCCTCCCTTGGCTAACCTCAGTCCCGTGAGCAACCCGAAGGCCGTGCTGAGCGGACAGAAAACTTTCTCGGTGTGCAACTCACACTGGAAACCAGGGTCGGAGGCATGAGGGATTGCTCGCTAAACACAGACGGCAGGCGAAGGGCTGCGAGGTCGAGTGAGGTGACCTGCGAGAAAAATGAGGTCGGGGTCCTGCATGATCATGGGGTCAGGCGTCCCGGCAGTGGCGCAGGGGAGGGGCTGTGTGTGTGTTGGGGGTGGGAGGAGGGCTGTTGGGAAACCGGATCGCAGTGCTCTGCCCACCCCCCTGCCTGCCTCCACTCTCCGCCGGCCCCAGCTCCTCGGGAGATGTGGTGGGAGGGCTGTTGCCACCATGGGGAGCCAGATGGGCCCCGTGCCTGCTCCCCAGAGGTGCAAGCCGTGACCTCCGCCCTGCACAGCCCTCCCGCCATCCTGGGGATCAGCCGTGTTCCAGTGGTAGGCTGGCGCCTCTCTATGCCAGATGACCTAGCGCTTGGGAGATGCCAGGCCATGGCCTGTTGGGCCAATCACAGGAGCTCCAGGGTCCCCTCTGCCTGGCATTTCGTGGAGGGACTCAGCAGGCAGACAAGCAGTCTTCTGGCATGAGTGCCCCTGGGCTAGGAGTGGGGCTCACCTAGGCCCAGGGACAGGGAGGCACCTGGGCTCAGGGACAGGGACTCACTGGAGTTCAGGGGCATGAACTCACCTGGCCTCAGGGGCATTAACTCACTTAGGCTTAGGAACAGGGACTCACCTGGGCTTAGGGACAGTGTCTCACCTGAGCTCAGACACAGGGATGCATCTGGGCTTAGGGACAGGGACTCACCTGGCCTCAGGGCCATGAACTCACTTGGGCGCAGGGACAGGGACTCACTCACCTGTGCTTGGGGACGGAGGTCCAGCCTGTTTTCCTAGTGGCCACTCTGTTCTGCTGTGGACACCCAGCAAGGTGCCCGGTGAGCAAGTGCTTGGAGGGGCTCCCTGGGGCATGTCGGGGGCCAGGATGGCGGGCGAACCCCTCCTAGCCCCTGGTCTTTCCTGTGCTCGGGTCTGAGTGGCGCATGGGAGCCTCACCTTGCTTTCCGTTTGGCTGAAATTCATTAACTGCCAGGAAATCATGGATTTCCAAGCACAGCTTTTTCCATAGCCTTTCGCTTAGCAGAGAAAATCAAATAGAGGCAAGTAATAAGAAACAGCTCCCAAAGAGCTCTGCTCAAGCGCGGGGCTGTCTGACAGTGGGCGTTCTGCAGAGGCGACTCTGATGCCCACGAGGGGTCCCCGCCAGGTGCCCTCGGAGGTTTGCCACAGTGCGTGTGGACAATTCTGGCAAGGAGAGCCCAGCACCGAGGCCCATCTGGGCGAAGCTCCACATGCGGCCAGGTGACGAGCTGCTTTCGCTAAGCCCACATGGTTTGGGGGTGCCCTTTAAATGAGGCCTTCTCAGGAATGCAGCCCCAGGGAACACATTTCACCAGCCTTAAAAGGAAAGTGCTCACAAAGGGGACAGTCCCTCGCACCAGCAGTAACCGTAGCTACTCTCTCCTGCACACGGGCCCTGGCTCCCCGACCCACGAGGTAGAGCCGAATGCCTGCCTCCCATCGCCCAGGGACGATGGCTGGAAAAGGGAAGCACAGCGAGGCCTGCGGCCTGGCGCAGGTTGGGAGAAGCCGGAGGACCGACCTGGGCCAGGTTCTTTGCCTCTCTAGCAGCCCCACGGTTCTCACAGGTAAACTGGAATTGCCACAAAGCAATCTGTGTCACGTGCTGGCCGTGCACCCAATTCAATTGCTCTGTCCTCATGACGGCCTGTGAAGCAGCTGCTGTTGCTATCCCTGCTGCATAGATACTGCCACAAAGCCCAGAGACCTCAAGGAACCTGCTTGAGTATGCACCGTGGACATCATCCAGTAAGGTTGAACATGCACCCTCCAAACGCCCTCCATCCCTAGAAGGACTCCAGGGAGATGCAGGGAGCGAACGCAGGAATGATCTGGATTGCACCTGGCAGCAGGGAAGGCTCAGCTGGGGCTGGTCTACACTGCTGCTACTACTACCACCAGGGAGCCTGAGAAAGTGATTTTTCCAACAATATAATCAAGAGAAAAATAGAGGAGCAGGAGCCAGGGTGAAGGCTCCCGTCCCTCGAGGGCCTCCAGCCCGTACACAAAGCCCAGCAGTTGCCCTTTACGTGAGAGGAATTTCTGAAAACGACCCTGTTAAAAGCCAGTCCTGAAATCCGTCATCAGCAGAACTCAAAGCTGCTCCCAATTTTCTGGGGATTCAGGCCTGCAAGGGAGAGCCTCCTTAGGAAAAGGAGGGTGCCTTGGCTGGGGCTGGAGGAGGTCCCCGTGCTTGTCACCAGGGTCACATTCGCCCTCAGGTGCGGCTAGGGCCAAGGGCCTCCCAGTCAAGAATCCTGCCACCGGCGAAGAAGGCGCCACCCGGAGCCCCCTCCCAGCTCGGCTGAGGCACCGCCCCTGCTCCTGCGCAGCCATCCTCCCGCCCCCACCCCGGCCTGGTTTTCTGGAACCCCCGTACCAGCATCCCACAAGTGAGCAAGTGGCTACTTCCAATCTTGTAACACCCACAGTGGAAGGAACAGGTGGAAAGATTGTTGAGACTTGTAAATTAGTTGCTAATGAGGAAAATTAGGAAATTTACTGAGGCATAAAAAATGAGAAGTCCGGAGAAAGAAGACAAATGGACCCGTAGCAATTCCCGCCCCGCCCCCACCCCTCGCCCTTTCAAACCCTGGTTTAGACCAGACCCAAATACAGATCTGACGCCTGGGTTACTGCAAAGAAATTGCTTTAAAATGTAGAGGTGATTAATTGGATTAATGTGCAAAAAATGGTTAAAGTATGTCAGGGAATGAGGAGGGAGTGGGGGCCAGGTTTCCTGGGCCACCTGCCACCTGCCAGGCCGATGCGATGTGCTCTGCCAGCGTCATTTCCCGGGATGCTCAGAAGGACCCTGCCAGGTGGCCACTGTCATTCCGTGTCTGCAGGTAAGAAGCCCCGGCCTAGAGCCGGGTGTTCCTGCCCACACCCCTCCCACCTGCGCGGACCCCGTGGCCATGCCCAGGATGCAGGTTCAGGACCAGTGTGAGGGGGACGTGGGGCTGTAGCCTGTAAGCCGATGAGTCAAACAGAGACATCCCCACCCCTGTAAGATGGACGTCCCGAGACCCTGAGGCGTGCTGCTGCTGGGTGCTCCAGCCTCTGCTTGGAAGGCCTATGACCCGTCCAGTGCGTGGCCCCGGACACTTTCTGACCCTCAGCTGGCCCTGATGTTAAATGGGGCCATGGAGGTGCTGCGTGGATTTTCTGCTGTTTCTTTTCAACAAAACCCATGGTGTGGAACCTCAGGAAGAAACTAACCTCATAAGAAGTTGAGGCCCCCACCGTTCTGAACACGTAGGGTTAGGAAACAGTCCTGGGCTGCCCTGGAGCTCAGGGGAAGCACCCAGGGTTGCCATGGATCCCAGTCCACAGCGGGTCTCCTGGGGCTTGGGGTCCGGAGACACCACACACGGGTGAGAGCGCAGGCTGAGGAGCTCCTGGGCCCCAGGTTTGAATCCAGCGGCGCCCTCTCCCGTGCACAGCCTGGGGCAGGTCCTAGCTTCTCTGTGCCTCAGTTTCCTGAGATAATAACAGACCTGGCCCCAGGGCTGTGTGCTGAGGAGCAGATTATCCCTGTCACCTCCCCGACAAAGAGGGTGACAGAGAAAAACAAACAAAGAAAAAAAATGGAGCCCGGGCCCCGGGACCCCAACATCTGCAGGCCTGCACCGCCTTCACCGTCCCTGGCTTCCGCGTGCCATCATGGTTTTAGGGGGCAGGCAGGGAAGGGCCGGGCGCCCCACAGCCCCTGGTTCCCCTGCGAGCCTGGGGCGCTTTCCCCGGGCTGCCGTGTCCACGGGCCGCGCCTGGGTCAGTGGCGAGCTAACGCCTTTGTCAGGGTGATTAATAGCGGAGGGACTGTCGTTAATTCACTGCCTAATGACTGCAGCCCGCGCGCTCCGAGTAATCGGGTGATGTATGTGGCCCGCGCGCACCTCGTGGCAGAGGTGAAAATCATTTCGACAAGTCAAATATTGTCACAGGGAACAAATGGCTCTCCCTGTTAATAAAAATTAATGAATTTTTTTCTTTCTTTCTTTCTTTTTTTTCCTCGCCGCTGGCCTGCTAAATGAACCTGCAGGGCGGCTGAGTGCGGACGGGCTGGGAGGAGTTAAGTGCCTGATTCGATGGTTAAAACTATGGACGTCTTCATCAGGGCGGGTGCGGCCAGCGGGCCGGGGCGGCCTTGCACCTGCAGCCTGGCCGCTCCCCCCAGGAGTGGCTGCAGGTCCTTCCGGGGTGGGGGTGAAGATGCCTCCAGAGAGGGGCTGCAGCTGCCCTGGCTCTCTGGCCCGAGGGTGATAGGGCACCTTCAGACGGCTCTCCTCGTGTCTCCACTACAGCCCCACTACTGAGTGGGCAGGAATTCGGGAGCAGAGCCAGGTGGATTAGGACCAGGTGGTGGGCAACTCGTTTATCCAGGGAGGGTCCTCCTGGCCCCAAGAGCCAGAGCCCACAGTGACACCAGTATCCCTAGGAGCATCTGGGTGGCCCCCGGCCCCCATCCTGGCTGGGAGGGGCGGGGAGTCAGGCCTCAAAGACCTCAGCCTCAGCAGCTCCCCACCCCCACTCTGGTGGGAGGCCAGGCCAGGGCAGCGAGCCAGCCCGCCTCTGTGCCCAAAGGAGGCGGGGCCCAGGGGTGCAGGGGAAGGGAGGGCCCGCACCCACCACTGGCAACAAAGCTGTCCCAGCCACCCCCTTTGCCAGGGCTGGAAGCACACGGACACAGACAGTGGCCTTCCCACCCCCCACCAATGGATACCCCCAGTTCTCATCCCAGCGGCCGGGGCCGTCAGGAGCCCACAGCCTGCTCTGTCTGCAGTGGCCACGGTGGAGGCGCGCCCCAGAGAAAGTGTGTTTCAGCTCCCAGAGCTAGGGCTGATGGCGCTGGCCCAGGCGAGGCTGTCCTCCCCAGCCTCGCTGCAGCCCCTAAGAGAAGCCTGGGGCAGGGGCACCCCGCCCCAGCAGGACCCCGTGCCCCAGGGAGACCTGTGCCTTCTGGACTGACAGGCAGCCCTCGGAGCCCTTTCTCCCTCTTGCCTCCACCCCGATTTTTATTTCGGGGCCACGTTTGTTTACTTGCAGCGTGTCTTGCTCTGGCCTGTGTGTGGCAGCCACAGGTCCAGTTGGTAGGAACTAGAGATAAATAAGTCTATAAATAGTTTGGTGGCGGTCGGCCTTCATGGCGCTTGCTCAGCATTTAACCCCTCGTTCCTCCTCCCGTTGTCCGGGCAGAGCCAGGGAAAGGGAAGCCGAGAACAGAAATCTCCAAGTGTGTTTTGTTCTCTGAGTGAGCCCCAGCCGACTGCACTTTGTCTTCAGGTGGCCTGGCCTGCGGGGTGCATCCGCCTCCGAACCCCCAGTGCCCCAGGTGATCTGGCAGCAGGCAGATGTGGCCGTCCCGGGGCAGCTGGCCATCCCTCCCTCGGTGTCCCACTTGAAGCTGCCGATTTTGCAGAAACACAGCTGTATGTGTTGGGGACCCGTCCCCAAATCCACTCTGGCCACAAGCTGAGCTGCCTCCTGTCCTGCCCTCCTTGGGCTGGCTAGCCCAGGCCCCTTCTGGGTTCTGGTTGGCTCCATGGGGCCTTTCCTTCCTCTTTCTGGAAGGACCCTGGGACTCCAGAACAGCTAAGCACCTGGCTGAGCCTCCAGGCAGAGCCTGAGGAAGCCTCCCAGTGAGACGTGACCCTTGTCTCGGCGGCTGCCCGGGTCCTTCACCAGCCAGACCCTCTTGCAGCCCCTTGGATCGGGGCCCTCCTGGACACAAGGTCCTGCAGCAGCGACCCCAGCCCCAGGAGCAAGCCCCCGTCTCTGCCCTGATGGGGGAGCTGCCATCCCGTAGAATGGGGTCCCCATTGCGGGAGGAGCATCCCTGGGCCCAGCAGGAGGCTGTGAGGTGCTCGAGGCCCCTGCGATGCCCTTATGCTGCTGTGGGCCCTGTGCTGCCGTGACCGCTGCCCGAGGTGTGAGGCCCCCTGGCGATCAGGGTGGAGATGGGGTTGAGGACAGCATCACCCACTCACATGCAGGTGAGGGGCAGGGCTTGTGGCTTTGAACTTCCCCCAGGGTCTTCCAGGTTGGATGTGTGCCTCTTTTACAGAGGAGGAGGCTGAGATCCAGAAGGTGTCAGTGGCTTCACCCCATCCCATAGTACACAGGCTGGAAGGAGACCCCGTCCTTGCCTATAGGACCAAGAGTCAACCAGGGTGGAGGGGGAGGTCAGTCTCACCTGCTTTCCGGAGAACCGGAGATTGGGAAAGTGGGGCTGCTAAGAGGCCTGTCCCACTTGGTGGAATAGCCTGTGGTCTTTGTTGATGCTGACAGTACACTGTGGATTCAGATGGTACATGCATGTTCACTGGCGTGTGCGTCACAATACCTAAAATGTGGAGACACCTGAGTGTCCCATCCACAGATGAAGAGATAGGCCACAGGTGGCCTGTACCTGCATGGAATATTACTCAGCCCTCAAAATGAAGGAAATTAAGACGCACGCCACCACCTGGAGGAATCTCGAGGGCATGGTGCTCAGCTAAGTAAGCTGGTTGTGAAAGGGTAAATACTGCATGATGCCACTTACAGGAGGTCCCTAGAGTCATCACATGCATGGGACAGAAAGTAGAATGAGGGGTGCCAGGCACTGGGGGTGGGGGGGATGGAGAGTGAGTATCCGACGGGGCAGCCTTTCTCCTTGAGAAGCTGCAGTCGATCTGGAGATGGGTGGTGGGTGCCAGGGGGTGCGGCAGGAGGGAGAGTGAGTGTCCGATGGGGCAGCCTTTCTCCCTGGGAAGCTTCGGGCCCTCTGGACATGGGTGTGGGGATGGATGGCGGCTCACAGTGTGAATGTGTTTCATGACACTGAGCGTGCATGGAAAATGACTGAAGTGCTACATTTTCTGCTGTATATATTTGCCCACAGTGTCACATTGCCAGGTCTTAGTTGTGGAGCTGGCGCTTGGAGCCAACACCCCCTGGCATGTGAGGAGTCCAGTGCGTGAACAGTACAGGGAGTGACGGGTTAAAGAGAGGCACCCCATTCTGCGGCCGCCCAGATGCTGCTCAGTGCAGGGCCGGGGAGCCTCGGCTGCGATTCAGGAGGGAAACAGCGAGATTTGAGCGATCCGTGGGCTACCTTGCTGCCCCCGGGGCTCGGGGAAGTGGTATATTAACCAAGGAATAAAGGAGAGGAAGAAAAAAGGCCAAATCACATCTCTCTGAAACAAAGAGGCTTTTTACCAGGAACAAGCCTTGATAAAAATTACAGTGGCATCGCGAGTCATTCAGTGTCTGCCCGGGGCGATGGAGGCGGTGAGGAAATAGAGGATGCGGGGTCTGAAATAGGAACGGCGCTGTCCCTGGAGCGTCGCACGGATAAATAATCGTCTCAGAATAATGCATTGGCTTTAAGTAGGGCCAGGTGGCCTGAGCTGCCCGTCAGAGGCCTCCGTGGCTGTGTGTGAGGGCCAGGCTCAGTTGGGCTGGTCTGGGGAAATTCCAGAGGCTGGGAGGGGCGTTCGCCGGCAGTGGCATCATGGCCCCCGGTGGGACTCTGTGACAGTCTGTGCAGCACACCCAGTCCGGGGATGCGCTTCTCTCTGAGCTGCAGGGCCGGCCCGTGGAGAGGGGAACGGCGGCCGGGCGTCCTCCAGGCTGCAATGGGGCCGAGGCTCCGTGCTCAGCAACGCAGCTCCTCAGGGCTGTTCATTTTCCTGGTGTGAGCCTTCGTGTCTTCCTCTGCGAGACAGGGCCCCATAGCCAGCTTCGGCTCCCCAGGGGGCCGGTTAGGGCCACAGGGGCTGGCAGGGAGGGTCGCGTGGTCTCCGCCAGGCCTGAGCTGTGGTCGCCTTGGTCTTTATGTGAGTGTCTTGGGTTTATTTTAACAGAAGAGCGCAAACTGGGTGGATTGAAGCAACCAAAGGGCATGCTCCCACTCCCGAGGCCAGAGCCCAGAGCCTGGCTGCCGACAGGGTCTTGCTGCCCCGGAGGCTCTCAGGGAAGAGCCCTTGCTCGCCTCTCGCAGCTTCCGGTGGCTCCAGGCGTTCCCTGGCTCTCAGCAAATCTCGGCCTCTGTCGTCATACGGTGTCACCTGTGACTGTCTCTGTGTCCTCCTCGTCCTGTAAGGACCCTGGTCTCACTGCATTGGGGCCCACCCTAGTGACCTCACCTTAGCTCAATTTTGCCGGACAGTCCTTATTTCCAAATCGGGTCACGTTCTGAGGCCCGGGAGTGAGGACCTGAACACACCTTTTGGGGTGACATCATTCAGCTGTTACAGTCTTGGGAGCCGCCGGCTAGCCTGGGTGGCAGTAGCTGCTGGCAGAGGCTCCCCGAGTCAGAAGGCCAGGGTCTGCACTCACCTGCGCTGTGACCCACACAGGCCCTGGAGTGGTTCTTAGTCCACCTCCTCACCTCTAAAGTGCAGGCCACGCTGTGGACTGTCCCTGCCTCCCTCTGCATCTGTGACAAAGGCGAGTGTGTGTGAAGGTAGCCAGGCCAGGGGACTGCATCTGGTCAGGCCTCGGGGGACAAGGCAGGAAGCCCCACCTTTGTTGAGGGAGTTTCTGTGCCTCGGTGGCTCCAAGAGGGCTGGGAGCCTGTCTCCGAGGCCAGGGTCCCACCGTCTCAGGCTCTCCCAGGCCCTTATGACAATTCAGCTCATCAGCCCTGCAGCTGGGGTCAGCGTCCCTCAGTCCCTGTGGGCCAGGTCCTGGGTGCAGGTTTGGGATAGACACGCGATTGATCGTTATTAATATTTAGCATGTTTGCAGAAACAGCTTTCTCAGTGCTATTAACCTGCCTCGTTAAGAGCGGCTGCTGCGTTCTGGAGACGCTAGGAAAGGAAATGACAATGAGTCCCAGTGCTGCAGGGCGGCCGCGGCCCCGGCTGGTCGGGAGGTGGGACCAGTGGCCAAGGCGTCTCGTAGTAGCACCGTTTCCTGGAGTTACGACAGCTTTGTTCTTGTCTCGAAGCCAAGATCCAGGGCTAGGGGAGAAGCTGCCACCTGCAGCACGTGGTTTTAAAGACAGAAGAACAAGCTAGAACTCCGTCAGTTCCCACGTTTCTTTTTCTAGCAAACTGTTTTTGAGAAGGGGGTCTTCAGGATGACCCTGCCGCTCCGGGAGACCTCCCACTGCTTGCCGGGTCACACTACGCAGAGATGCAGGTGCACAGAATCCCCTGTGAGGAACGGGAACACCCCATTTGTTCTCTAGAAGTTGCTCCTGTGCGTGTCTGCCCTGCCTGATCAGCTCCCACAGCCGCAGCCTACCTGATGCTCCCACCGCTCCCTCTCCCTGTTTTGTGCCGGGGACAGGATGACCCTTCACATGGGGACTCGTAGGCACCCAGATAGGGGAACTTTCTCCAGGTCTCTGCCCACTACACAGCACTCCTCTTGCTTGGCTCCGAGAAGGACCAGAGGGAGGGTGGCAGCTGGTCAGCCCTGAGGAAGGCCCAGAGAAACCAGTCCTCTGTCAGAGACGGGGCCTGGCTGAGAAAGGCCAGATATTCCTCTCGGATGAGCCCATCAGGGTCAGGGGCAGAGAGGAGCCGGAGCTGTGTTAACGGTGCTTCGCCACCAGGGAAGGGAAGTCAGAAGTGGGAGTGAGGGTCCTACCTTCCACCTTTTCTGTTAAGAACTGCCTTCTGGGTTCCCCTCACCCTTATCCACCCATCCACTCGCTCATCCATCCATACACCCATACACCCATTGATTCACCCACCCACTTACTCATCCATTCATTCGTTAACCCATCAATGCATCCATTCATCTACCCCTTCTTCCTTCCTTCCATCCATCCATCCAGCCATCCATTCATCTATCCATCCAACCATTTTCCCATCTATCCCCTCATCCATCCACCCAGACATTCATCCACCTATCTATGCTTTCATCCACCATCTGTCCATCCATCCATCTGTCTGTCTGTCCATCCATCCATCCTCCATCTATTCTTCCCTCCATCCCCCCATCCCCTTATAAATCCATCCACCCATCCATCCCCCACCCATTCACCCATTGATTCACCCACCCATTCATTCATTAACCCATCAGGCACTCATTCATCTATCCATTCTTTCTTCCCTCCGTCCTTCCACCCAACCATCCATCCATCCTTCATTCATGCACCCATCCATTCATCCATCCATCCATGAACCCATCTAAGCACTCATCCATCCATTTTCCTTCTACCGACTCACCCATCCACCCATTAACCTGTCCACCCACTCGTGTCCATCCACTTACCACTCATCACTTATCTGTGAATCCATCCACCATCTGTCCATTCATCCACCCATCCATCCACCCATCCATTTGCTATTCACCCATCCATCAATTTTCCATCCATTCATAAATTCATCCACCCACCCACCCATCCATTCATCTATTTACCTCTCCATCTATCTATCAACCATGTATTCACACTCCCACCCATACCTCTTCTTCTGGGCATGACGAGGGGCATTGCTGAGTGCCAGAAAACTCCTTCAGGTGTTCTGTCATTGTAGGAAGAACACGAGGTCTTAGAGTGGCAATTGAGAACCTCAGAACCAAGACTGAACAGCTCCCAGCCTGTTCCTGACTCGCCGTGTGACCTTTAGCAAGTTGCTCACCCTCCGAGCTTCTCTTCTTTGGTGTATGAACTGGGTGAGGTCACAGCTTTGCCTTCCCTCTAGGGCTGCTGCAAGAATGAGCTGGCCACTGTGCTGGCTGCGTTCTCTGTGGCCCAGTCAATGTCCAGCCGCCAGCCAGTCCCCAGGAGAGCGAGCCAACGTCAGTGCTCTAGTGTCTCTTTAGAGGCTGACAGCTGCAAAGTCGCTCCTGGAATCGTTCTAGACTCGAATAGCCCTCTGGTCAGCCAGGGCCCATGTCTCCTCACAGTCGGGTGGCGATGGAGGCATTCTCTGCCCTGAAGCTTTGCCTCCGTTTGTAATCACATTGATACACTGGCCCGAACTGATCAGTTAACTTAGATACTGCTTTGGATGGGCCAGGTGAGATGGAATGCAACCTGAGTCCTTCGCACCTTGAGGTGGCCTTCGGGGAGGAGCTGCCTCGTGCTGGGTCCTGCCGCTTCAGAGCAGGGTGGCACAGTTCCTTGGAGCAGGACGGCCCTTACAGCAGATTCCAGGCCATGGTGTCTGGCCACCTCTGGGCAGGAGGCTGCACTTAAAAACAGACTTGCCAGGCTCGGCCAAGGCTGCGTTTTACAGGAGCCATGACCCGGCGTTCAGTTTGCTGGGGGTGGCTCCTTCCCCTGCCAGTGATGCCAGGGGAGAAGAAGATGAGGAGGGCGCAGCAAGGGTCTGATCCCCTCACACCCAATAAAAATCCTTTCAGGAGAGAAAGCAGTTGTGGGGCGGTTTAGATCTGAAGACTTTAGAGGCCGCATCTCCACAGACAGGCGAGGGGTGTCTCGGACACAGTCCTTCTGAAATTCTTGGAGAATCTCCCCTCCCTCCCACAGGCCTCTGTCTGCAGAACAGATCCCAACCAGGACCGAGCTCTGCCAGGAGGTGGTTGGTTCTTCAACAGCCAGGTCTCCCTGGGAATGCTTTAGGGGGGAAGTGCACTGCTGCGCTCCCAGAGGCCGGGGCGCCCCGAGGCCGTGGGTGCCTTTCTCCGGCTGAGTGGCCAGTGTGTGGACTTATTTGAAAAACCTCAGGGTCAATACGGCTTTCAGTCCGGATTTTCAGGGTGATCCTTGGACATTTTAGGAAGGCCTAGTTCCCTCTGTGTTAAACCCAATTTCCCCGGGACGCACCCTTGTCACTCAGGACTTCCCTATCTGTCCCCACCCCCTGCTTGCTCAAGCCACGGGTTGGTTCCCAAACTCAAGGGCCCTGCTCCCCAACGGCACCCCTCCTGGAGACTTTGCTGTAGCACACGCCCCGCCCCTGGGTCAGCAGGCCTTGGGGGCCCATGAATTGCAGCTCCAGAGACTCCAGTGGGGCCTGCGGGCCGGGGACTCAGACTCCTGAGCTACAGGGAGTGAAACCCACAGCTGGGTCTGCCTGATCTCTAAAACCTTCTGGTCCTTCCACGCCCTGCACACCGTGTCCAGCCCTCCCCCTGGGTGGCCCTGGCCCTGTGGGTTAGAAAAGCATGGTCTTTTACGGGCCTTGAGGCCTGATGTTACCGTCGGGGCTTGGAGGAACTCAGACAAACCCATCCGGGGCTTTCCCCTGTTTTGAAATTGCCCAAATGGTGCCCACCACACACATTCCCTGTGACTTGCACTTCTCTGCCTGATGGTTGTAGGGGACGCGTAGCAGACCCCAACTGAAATAAGGGGGCTCTGCCTGGACAAGGGTGGGCAGAGGGGCCACGTGGCAGGCCAGGGCTGGGTCGGAGAGCTGGTGCCCCAGGGCACGGCCAGGCTGGGTGCCGGGGGCAGGGAGACTGGACTTGGGAGCAGATGTGGCTCCAGCCCTCAGCCCAGCCCCTCACTGGGGATGACAGTCTCCTTCACCCCCCCCCGTGCCTCTGTTTCCCCAGCTGTACATGGGCAGCTCCCCTGACGAAGGAGCACAACCTTCCCCTGGAGCCAGTCACTCTTTGGTCCACGTGGAGAGACTGACGCCACATCTGTCCTAACACCTGGAAACAGGCTGAGAAACCTCTGTGGGGTTGCGGATCCCTGGGGCAGCATGAGGGAGAGAAAAGGGCCCCTGAGCACCCACCAGGCTGCCAGCCTGGACTCAGGGCAGGCCAGCGCGCCGCTGTGCTGCAGATTGAAGGGGCTGTCTGCTCTCAAGTCCAGGCACCTGCGTCCGGGGGCCTCGCTGGCCTCCCCGTTGCCCTGCTCACCAGGCACTAGCCCTCCTTGGAGGGTGTGGAAGATTCCAAGGTCATCTGGCCCCGCGTGATCTCGCACAACCTTTTCTGGTTACAGAGACGGTTCCCAAAGCCAGAGAGCTGTGGCCTGAGTGGATCTGCAGGAATTCAGGGTGGGGGTGGGGCTACCGCCGCTTTCCCGGGTCCCCTTCTCAACATGTGGACCCTCCCCAGGGCGCCACTGGGTTTGTTTGCGCCATCATGATGAAGAAATGAACAAATGGCAAGGTTCTTGTGGTCTGCTGTGCAGAGAAGGTTCTTGATGGTCTGCCGCACGGAATTGTTCCCCCCGAACTTTCTGGTTCCTTCCCTCTAATACTTTTGACCTTAGGTTTTCTGAAGTTGACATTTCAGGGAGCTACACTGCACAGGGCACCCTCGTGCTTCTCAGCTGGATCAGGAGCGCTCACTGCCACCCCCACAGTGCTTTCTGCAGTTTCTGGTTTTTTAAAGCAGCTCCTCCCATCCCCAGGTCAAGACAAGGTGTCTCTGAGCTGGACAGGAGTCAGAGCTGGGTATGTTCTGCTCTAAACTCACAGAGCGGAAGGAATCACACACCCATGTGCACACAGGTGGAGGATGGAGCCGTGGATTTTTGGAGCCGGTGCGCTTTTCACTGAGATGCTCCTCAAAATCATGTAGCTGCTCATGCAGATGTAAGAAATGCCGCATAGAGACCCAGCCTGCCCTTAGCGCAGTTCCCCACCATGGGTCACATTTTGGGCATCTCCAGGACCGCATCTTGGCCCCACAGAGAGGTGTGCAGTTGAGCAGGACTGAATCCCCACTGGGCCCATGGGCCACAGAAGTGAAGACTCAGGCTGGCATCAGGAGGCCCCCAGGGAACCCGTGTGGGGCCTGGATGAGGGCAGCCAGGGGCAGCCAAACGCCATCTGCTGCCTTGCCCTTGAGGGAGGGATGGAAGGGGGCCCGAACTCCAGCCTCTCACCCAGCAGACAGGAGACCCTTCCTTCTGACGAGTCTCCAGACAGAAGGCAATGGCTGGAGACCCAGAGGCTGCATGGGGCAGGGGTGGCTGAGGTCGCTCTGGACACTTCTGCAGGTTCCCACCCGGGGACTTCTGCTTCCACACGCAGTCACACCCTTACACATGCAGTCACACGCTCATACACACAGTCACACCCTCACACACGCAGTCACATCCTTACGTAGTCACACGCTCACACACGCAGTCACACACTCACACATGCCGTCACATGCTTTCACACAGGTGCGCACAGATGCTCACGTGCATACACACTCCGGGGCTGCCCTTCCCTGCCAGCCTCTGCACGTTGCCTGCGGGCCTCATGGCTTCTCCTTAAAATCCTGCCACATGGTGAAGGAGGGAGTGCAGCCAGACAGAGGTCAACTCTGAAAAGTCCCCTCCACTCTCTCTGGCCAAGGATCTAGGCTGAAATCTACCTGTCCCTGCCACAGAGCTGCCCAGAGCGCACGCTTCAGGGAAGGGGTCGTTGTGTTGATAATCACCCTCCAAGGGTACTGATCATGTGGCCAGGGCCAGCCCCGGGTGGGTGACGGCGAGAGACCCCCGTGGGCTGTTGGGCTCCTGTCCTGGCTGGCTTAGCACCATGGTCCTGATCTGCGGCCTCTTCTCTCTTTCTCCAGACCCTAAAACCCTGGCCACAGCTTTGTGCTGTAGACACGGCTCTCTTGGGAGATGCTGGGGCAGCCTCTGTTCTGGGCTGATTTCCTAAGCTGGGTGAGGGGAGCAGAAGACTCCCACTGTGACGCTGAAAGACTCAGCCAGCTCTAAACCAAGGATCACGTGGAGCCCGGGGGCAATGTGAAGGCTGAGGTCACCGTGGACTCCCAGCCGGCTTGGTGTCTGTCCCAGCCCGGGAAAGCAGCAGGGTTTCTTCACCTCCCTGATTTGTATTATGAGATCAAATGACGATTGCTCCTATGTGTCTGTGACAAGACTCAAACAGGGCCTCTCCTTGAAGTTCCCGAGAACACAGATGCGGCTGGCACAGGCAGCTTGGCAGGTCTTTACGGGTAGACAGGGGTGGCCTTGCCCCCGACGCGGGGTCACTCAGCTCCTGGCCGGCCAAGTCGGCCTCTTTCCCCTCCTGAGCTCCCTGCACCCCATTCCCCTCCCTGCTTTCATAATTCTGTAGGTCCCCCCATAGAAATTCTAGAAATGATGGCCTTGGGACCCTGGAACAAGACCGCAGCAAACCCAGATAAAGGATGTCAGGTCTCTGGGCGAGCCGTCACCTAGCCTACACCTCCTGGCCCGGCACGCTGAACTGCCAGAGTGCCGGCCAGGAATGTGTGCCCCTGTCATGGAGGCCTCGGTGGTCGGGTCTGCGGACCTCAGTGAAAAGACGCCCACATCCAGAACAAGCCTGTCTAGCAGGGCAGAGGGCCGGGCAGGCTCCTGACCTGGGCCGACCCTCTCATGGGGTGTCCTGGCTGGAGCCCAGGGCTGAGGAGGGCTGAGCCTGATATCTGGTCTCTGGCTGCCCCAGGGACCCCGGAGAGGGAGCGATGTGTGCCTGGCCCCGCCGAGGCCTCCCCGCAGGCTGTCTGCCCTCTCTCGGCTTTCCAGACAGTTCTCTGCACCTGATTTTCTCAAAATGTTTTCTGTACACTAATTAGCCCTCCTCTCACCCACGCTTGAAAGAAGAGCTCCCTCTCCCCCAGCAACAGGGACAGCAAAATGAGACGGGTTTTTCCTGGAGGCTGTGGGCAATCGCTTAACCCCTGTGACCACGGGGGACGGGAGGCCGGGGGGCCCGAGGCACAGACCTGCCTTTAATCAGCAGGAAACACTACCTTTCTCTCCTAAGCTGTTTGCCTAGCTAGTAAATTAAACATGCCCTGAAAGCGTTGATTTTCCTATGGTAGGTCAGGGGTTTTCGGAAGTAGAATTCAAACAGCAAAAGCTGTGTTTTGAGCGGAGCCCTGCCACGGACACGCACTTGACAGGGACGCCGCCCCTCTCTGCGCTCTGCAGAACTCCAGGGACACCTGGGGCTCTAATTCCTACTTGGCCCCCAGGCAGGGGCGCCCACGCCGGAAAGGAGTTAAGGACTGAGTGCGCGGGGAGCTCTGGCTTCCAAACCCGACTTTGTTTGTGAGCTCTGAGCTCTGAGCAGTTACCAGTTCCAAATAATAAGATGGCATGTTAATTACCCCCCGTCTAATTTACCTTCGTGCTGCACACAGCCAGTGGGGGGGATGGGGTGTTCTTTCAAACCTAAACAACTTCAGGTCTTTAGGGCGGAGGACCTCTGTGGCTGCGCCTCTGAAAGGATCCACCTCGGCAATTAGAAAGGACCCGTTGGCCACTTAAAACACAGTAATTACTTCTCTGAATGCTGATAAATTAAATAAGTGTTTTCCTCTCGACTTTTCCCCCCAAGACCTTGGTTTCTTTTGAAAGAAAACATTTTGTTACTCCTTGTGCTGATATGTTTACAACCAGTGTGAGGAATCTGAAGTCATTTTTCCTGTACTTAAAAGTTCTGGTCTCCCGAGACGCTTTGGTTTCCCCAGCCGATGTCAGGGGGCGGGGTGGGGGCCGCGGGGCGGGGGCCTGCGGGACCAGGACCCAGTCGTTTTCACAGGTCTTCAAGGCAGCCACAGAAGGAGGTACTGGCGTGGAAAAATCTAGAGCGGGTCAGAGTGACGAAGCTCACCACCCCCCGCCCCTTCCTGCTGCTCCCCACCTAACCCTGGCACCTGTCTTTTTTATGTTATCGAGGCGCAATTCGACCGCTGTAAAGGGGGCAATTTGGCGTCACCAAGCTGTTCACCGAGCCGTGCAGTGCCCCTCTCTAGTTCCCAGACACCTCAGCACCCCAAAAGGAGATCTGGGTCACCCGCCCTCCCCCACCCCAGTCCCCAAAGCCTCCCATCTTCGTCTGTCTCTGGGGGCCTGTGCTGGGTGGGTGGTCTAAATGCCGCTGGGCAGGTGTGAGCCCCCGCATTGGCTTCCTGCGTGGAGTGCCGCGTGTCAGGGCCGCCTTCTTCCTTGGGGAGGGATGATACCATCCACTCATCCCTTCCCTCATTCTCTGCAGACGGACATTTGGGCTGTTTCTGCCTCCTGGCAACTGTGAATCTGCCACTGTGAACATTCGCCTGCCTGAGTCCTGGTTTGGCTGCACTGGGTGGAGGGTGGAGCGGCCTTGGGGACTCCTTCTCACCCTCCCCATCTCCCCCCGTGCCTCAGGTTGCCCTCTGGTAGAGTTTCAGGCCACACACACACACACAGCATCTTGGCACCTGCCCTCTCTTAGGACGGACCCCAAAGGCCCACCCCAGATGGACAAGCTGGGCACCCTGTGGTTTCTCAGTCGGGGCCCCAGGACTCTGATATCCGGGACCTCAGCAGGCCTGTTCCCAGCGAGATCATCAGGAAATTCCAGGAACCTCCCCAAGACCCAGTGGATGTCCAGGGCAGCCTAAGTGCAGGGCAGCAGCTCTGAGCACACTTCACAGTCACCCAGATTCTGAGTCTTCTCAAGGACTTAGAACTTAGGACTTCTGCTGTCCCTGATTTCCAAGAGGAAATTCAGAATGTTCTGGAGCAAATATTTCACCATCAGCCAGCCCTGGGTTAGCTGTTGCCAAGCTTATGAGGCAGGCAGTTCCCCTAGGACAGGCCCAGCTGGTGTGTCTTCAGGTGGCCTCTGGGGCCAGGGTGTGAGAGACAGGGCGCGCTGGGCCGTGCCACCCCATCAGAAATGTTGGCCCCAAGGGAGCCTGGGAGGATCTCATCCTCTGGAGCCTCTGCCGTCGAGTGATGGCAGCTTGGCTCAGGGTGGAGCAGTGGCAGTGTCTCCCTGGCAGGGGTGGCAGCCAGGCCTTCCGAGCCCCTGTGCAACCATGGTCCCTGCTGGCGCCCGAGTCCCCGGCGCTCCCTGAGCCATGCACATGGGTGGGGCGTGTGCTGCAGAGGTTCACGATGCATTATCTCCTTTAGGTGACGGTGACGTTGTAAATAATATGTATGAGCCTGACCGGGACCTGCTGGCCGGCCACAGCGCAGAAGACGAGGCCGAGGACAGCGCCATGTCGCCCATCCCCGTGGGGCCGCCGTCCCCCTTCCCCACCAGCGAGGACTTCACCCCCAAGGAGGGCTCGCCCTACGAGGCCCCGGTCTACATTCCTGAAGACATTCCGATCCCACCGGACTTCGAGCTGCGAGAGTCCTCCATCCCGGGGGCCGGCCTGGGAGTCTGGGCCAAGAGGAAGATGGAAGCCGGGGAGAGGCTGGGGCCCTGCGTGGTTGGGCCCCGGGCGGCCGAGGCGAAGGAGACAGACTTCGGATGGGAGGTGAGTGATCGCGCCTGAGCATGATTGATCACGGCCATTTATCTTGCGTTCAATCTATTTATAAAGCCAGGCTGAGCCGCCGCTGCCTGAGGCGGGAGGCATGGCCGGAGAGTGTTCGCATGTCACATTTCCCAGGCCTGTCTTATCCCGAAGCTCGCATGACTCGACTCAGAAAGCATCAGCGGTCCTCGTGGGCGCCTATCAGCCCTGTAGGCCACGCCCCACTCTCTGCCGGAAATGTGTCTTTCATGAGCTCATGTCTTAAAACATCCCCTGCTTCCCACCGGGTCCTCGCTGCCATCGTGGAGGGGAAGGGAGATTAATTGAATGTCCTAGAACAGGCGGCCGCACGTGGGGGCTTCCTTGCCGGCGGAGCAGGGTGGGGCAGCTCACAAATCACACCTGGTGGCCACACTGCCCCAGATGCTGCCTGCCCCACCGGCCCCAGTCAGCCAGCGACCTAAGAGCAGCTCCAGCTTCTCCAGTCCCAGGGGCACAGACGGCTGGCGGTTTAAATTTTCCCACCACCGCGTGACCGGCCTTGAGGGTTTGGGGCTGGCATCGTGGACCTGCTGCAGGAGTCAGGAGAGAGGGTGTCCCTGGGACAGCTCCGAGGGGGGAGCACCCAGAGTGTGCTGCCCCGGCTGTGAGGGATGCTAGGTCCATGTTGGGGGCCTCGATGGTCCCATGGGGCTGAGCGCCCCCTCCCCGCCCCCGACAAAGTGTGCTTCCTGGTGGGTCCCAGCCTTTCTGCTGGCTGCACACAGCCAATTGTTGGCAGTGTTTTTGGCAGGGCCCTGGCCTGGGCGGAAGGTGGGAACAGTTGTTGGATTCCTTCTGTGCCTCCCAGCCTCCGAAGTGCCCCAAGGGAGGTGGAGTCCTCATGGGCAAATGGCCTGAGCAGGGAAGAGGACCCCAAGACGGGTGGGGGCAGGGTCCTGCATCTTACCCACCTCCCATCCTGGCCACTTGTGGCTCTGGAGACGTCCCCAGGCAGCTCCGTGCCACACTCTCTGGTCTGCCCAACTCAGATCAGCCCTGGGGAGGCTCCTGTGGGCCCTGGCAGCCCTTGAGTGCCTCCTCGGGGCTGGTGGCACTAAGGGCCATTTGTAATGAGGCTGATGGCCTGGGGGCCAGCGGCTGCCTGCACCCTGCAGAGCTGAGGGCGTCCTCCTTGGGCAAGGAGACCAGGGCACTTCAGCAGGTCCCAGCAGGCAGGCGTGGTCCTCAGTAGCTCACAGAGTCCCACATGGCTCCTTGCCACAGACACAGCGGGACTCGGGAACTGTTCCCTGAGTGTCAGCTTAAAGCCCCCTGCCCTTTACAGAGCTGTGGGGGTCCCAGTGCCTGAAGAAATGCTCGTGGCAGAGTCCGAGGCTGCCCAGTGGGGTGGGAGCTGTGGCGCCACAGGTGGCACCTGTGGACCAGGCGCATCCTCCCATCGAGAGGCAGAGGACAGTGTGTGTGGCCCAAGGTCAGGTCACCTTCAGGAGTGACTGGCCAAGGGCCAGGGATCCCGGTGAGACAGGCAGGGGAGAGTCTGGAGTCGATGCCTCAGCAGATATGTGCCTGGCCTCATGGCTCTACAGGCCCCTCACTGGACCGAGGAGAGCATTTTTCCAGCAACATTCGTCTTTGGCTGTGCAATGGAAGTGGCTTTGGCAGACGCGGCCTGTCCCGCCCCGCCCCGCCCGGCGTGTGGGAGAGGAATTCAAGGGTGTTTGCCCGTCACACTTAGAGAGGTCCGGACTGTTTAACTAGGAGGTGGCTTGTGGATGTGAGAGGCCAGGGGCCCCTCAGGTGGCACTTCGGATGACCTTCAGGTGACTTTGCTCTTGCCTGCTCTGATACAAGTTTCTGTTTGCTTTTTGTAAAAGAAATGGCCCGTATCACTGGGTCCGCATGGTGCCAGGTCCCGTGCAGGCTGTGGTGCTGCCTGTTGACTCTGCCGCGTGTTTGTCCCGGGTGTGTGTGTACGTGAGGGAACGCACTCTCGCCATGGAGCACCTTGTTTCTGCGGAGGCCTTTGTTCCACAGTGGAGACCTGACAGCTACCTTTCCTGCTGGTGCTTAAAGTCATTTACTCCCCGCCCCCAATGCCCTCAGACGGGGCTCCCTGCGTGCCTGGTGCGGCTGTGCCACCTTGTTTTCCTCGCGAGTTCGGGCACCACCTCCCTGGATTTGGGACTACCTTTGAGTTTTGTTGCTTCCACCAGAGGGGGCGGGGGCCGCCGTGTGCGTCAGTGCCTTTAGGAGCTGACCTCCAAGCAGGGCAGGAAGGCACCATCTCCTGGGGCAGGAGCCAGAGGGGAAGCAGGGTCTGGAATGAGGCTGCACCGGGTCTGCCCGAGATGAGCGACGTCCGTCATTCAAGGAGGGCTCTCCCCGCCTCCAGCCATCTCAGTTGGGGGCCTTTGGGCAGGAAAATGACGTCTTCCCCTTGAGCAGACTCCCAGAATCTTCCACGTGTCCCGAAAGAGCTACTGCCATTTCCCTTTGGCCTCTGCCCTCCCCGAGGCGGCCCTGGAGAAGTGGGTTGCAGGTGCCCCTTTCTCTGTGGACTTCCTCCTTTTACCGACTGCCTGGCCCATCTCTGAGTGCTGTGAACAGGGGCCTGAGATGGGACGGGAAACCAGGCTTCAGGGCTGGGATCCCCCTGTAGTTCCAGGCAGCAGAGGGACCTTCTGCTAAGTCCCCTTCCCACGCCACTCACACCAGCAAGGTGGCTCTACGAGCCTCTCCCTCCGCACTCCTGCAGGGAGCTTGGCCAGGGCAGGCCCAGGACAGAGAGAAACACGGGTGCCAAGGTCACTCCAGCAGGATACCAGGTCAGGCGTGGGACAGGAAAAACACGGGTGCCAGTGTTACACCAGTGGGATCCCAGGTCAGGCGTGGGATGGGAAAAGCACGGGTGCCAGGGTCGCGCCAGCAGGATCCTGGGTCAGGCGTGGGACGGGAAAAACATGGGTGCCAGGGTCACGCCAGCAGGATCCCGGTCAGGCATGGGACAGGAAAAACACGGATGCCAGTGTTACACCAGTGGGATCCTGGTCAGGCCTGGGACAGGAAAAACCCGGGTGCCAGTGTTACACCAGTGGGATCCCGGTCAGGCCTGGGACAGGAAAAACACGGGTGCCAGGGTCACGCCAGCAGGATCCCGGTCAGGCGTGGGACGGGAAAAACACGGGTGCCAGGGTCATGCCAGCAGGATCCCGGGTCAGGCATGGGACGGGAAAAACACGAGTGCCAGGGTCACACCAGCAGGATCCCGGTCAGGCGTGGGACGGCCCATGCTGGCGTGTTGTCCCCTGAGTTTCATATGGATGATTGCTCGCCTTCTCACTGGTCACTAAGTGTGGTGAATCAGTGCTTTGATGTTGCTGTGATCTCCACGGTATTCATTGACTGAAAAAGAACAAGTAATGACATTTTAGCGAAGATGACAAGATCCGAGAAGGATCAGTGTCATCTGGCCTCCCCAGGTGGGGCCAGCAGTGTGGTGTCGTGGCCACTCTGAGCTCAGAAGCAGGGTTCCCCTGGCGGAGGGGGTCTGGGAGTGGTGTGAGCGAAGAGACCTCACCAGGCGGCAGCCCCGCAGGCACAGGTGTGCGTCTCTCCAAGGACAGGTTTCAAGCAAAAGTCACATGGATTATTCTTATTGTCATTTTGGGGCACCATGGAAATTGTTTTCTTTCTACTCTGAGGATAAAGTTCTTGTTCTGGACAAATCAATTGAAGTAAAATGAGAAGCTCCTGTTTCCTTCTCTTTTTATAGCAAGAGACATGCTGCCAGCTCACACTTGGTTTCGGACTGACTGGGGGAGGAGTCAGGGGCTCCTCTTTCCCTGACATAGGGCCGATGTGGGCAACATGATGACCCTCTGGGGACGAGGGATGAGGTGGGCAGCACATGAGGGACCCACGATTTTCAGGTTCAAGCTCGTGGGAGCCTTCCGTCCGCAAAGCAGGAATGCAGTGGGGTCAGGAGCTGACTGTCCTCTGGCTGGTTGCTGGTTCGAAGCCCACACACCTTCTACACTGAGGCCGATGCTGACCAGGGAAGGCCGCCCCTCCTCCCTCCCTCCCGTGTATTAGGAATAGCCACTGACTAAACCCGCTTTGTTCCTGGATGCTGTGGGGAACCCCGGGATGTGCCCTGAGTCAGATGCCCCACCCCAGTCTGGGGACTCATTCTGTGCATGGCTGTGCATGTGCTCTGGGTGTGGGGAAACCCCACTGGGCTTCATCTCAGGGAGGGGGATTTGTCGGGAAGGGCACCCGAAATTCCCGGCCCCTCCATCTGGATGCAGCCAGGTTCAGTCTCTTCCCAAAGCCAGCCTGCCTCCACTGAAGCCCGCCTGCCTGGAGTAGATCACCCTGTGAAGGCATTTCATCGCCCTGGGGGCTGCAGAAACAGAGATTTTGATCACTTTTATCATCGTGCTGTTTATTTAGCTAATTAAGAGGTAGCCCCCGGGTGACAGCCCTGAGGGAGGAGGCTGTGGGACAGGTGCTGGCGAGGTCGTCTGCCCCGGCCCAGCCTGTAGCTGTGTGGCCTCTGCACGGAGGCCTTGGGGCCGGGGGTGGATCATGCAGGACCCCCAGGGAGGCACAGGGGGCTCTTTTCTCCCCACATCGGCCGCTGTCTCCCACCCAAGGTCTGTTTGTTTCTTTGTTGACTGTGTCTCCCCAGAAAGGCTCTTGACGGCATCATGGCCCCGCCTGTAATCAAAACGCTGATGAGTAAGTGTGTCTGCCTCTGCTGAAGAGGCCAGGTGAAGAATGTTAATGTGAATTGATGGGGTTTCAATTATTTGAAGAATGTACTCAAGTGGACGACCTCACCCCTGGCATTAGTTACTGAATATTAATGTGCGTTTATTTGTTCAATCAACAAATGCCCTGTGTCAGCCAGGGCCTGCGGGAAGCTCTGGGGTCACAGGGGAACCAGCCCAGAGGCCTCAGGCTGCACCAATTCTCCGGCACTACCACCACGGGACCCCCAGGCTGGTGCCTCCTGGGTCCTTAGGGCCCACTGAGGGTCTTTGGCAGGGCCAGGACCTGCCAGTTTCCCCTGTGGACCATGAGCTACACATCAGCCAGAGATGGGTGAGAGCAAGCCCAGCCGGCACTCTCAGATGTCCGCGGGTGTAATTTGGAACTATTATCCAGAACGCCCAGCCTTTGTGAGGAAGCAAAACCTCTTCTGTGCATGCAGGCCTGTCCACCTGCGTGTGTTTAGGATAGGGTGCTCTTCTCTTCCTGCATGGGAGAAATGAGAAGCACATTTGCAGGTCCATTTTGGTCCCAAGTGATAGGATGACGATGAAGTGGGGTGGGGGCAGCCCAGCCAGGCATCTGGCTGCCCGGGACAGCAGGAGGGACAGTGCTGTAGGACTTCAGTCTCTGACCTCACAGCACAAATGTCCACGATGGGCTTTTAAAGGCACCATGAGGCCGGCATAAAAATGCACCGCCCAGAACCGGCCCCATGTACGGGGAGCACTGGAGGGCCCCACGTGCTGAGACCCAGTTCAATTCGATGGCAGGAGGGACAATGGCAAATTTGCTCCAGGGTTCCTGCGATGTGGCCAGGTCCACAAGTAGGGTAGGGAATCACATAGGCCACCCCTTGCCACACGCAAACCCCAGCCCTCCTCCCTTCCTCCTGAACGTCCTCTCCAGCAAATATCAACATGACTCACGGCAGGAGATTGTGTGTGAGCTTGCACACACACACGCCACCCCCCACCACAGCTTAGTGTTTGCCTGAAGTCTTACACAGGGCCTTGGCCTCTCAGGATGGGATCACCCGTGTCGCCAGCCCGTCTGGACTCGGCCGCTTTCAGAGCCGCCTGTCTTGGGGCATGCGGGTCGGGTGCCTTCGGGGTTTGCTTCTCTGGGAGTTCCAGCTGGATTTTGAGCTGGAAGGTCCTGGAGAGACGTTTCCAGGCTCTGGATTAATGGCTGGGCTCAGGGTGTTAGACCCTAAGGAGTCAGTTCCTCCATCCAGGCCTCATGCTCTGGCCCGCTGTGTTCCGATCGGGCAGTCTCTTCATGAGGAATGTGGGTTCGGGGCTGGGGCTGGGGGAGTAGGAGGTCCTGTTGGGGACTCCCCCTTTCTGCTGTTGTCACGGCAGCAGGCGGGGCTTGGTGCTGGTGCAGGAGCCGGACTTAGACCCCTCCGTGGGCCCCAGGCTGGGGAACCGAGGTGAGCTTGGCTGTGGGTCTGAGCCCAGGTGGAAGTGACCCTGTTAGAACTAAGCCCCAGTTCTGGCCCAGGATGGCTTCTTGAGGCTCCTGGGACCCTGCTTCAGTTCCTCTCAGTCCCTGTGGCCTCTTGAGCAAACAGAAAACCAAGATCAGCACAGAGACAGACACACACGGCTGCCCCGTTGCCATCAAGACCCTCGGTGCTCAAGGTGTGGTCCCTGAGCCCGCAGCAGCGGCCTCCCTGCAGACTTGTTGGAAATGCAGAACGCTGCCCACTCCCGGATGCACCGAGTTACCACCTGCAATCGAGCAATTCGCTGGCGGTTCTGTGCACAGCAGAGTTCAGGGAGGACCCGCCAGACAGTGAGCGCCCGGCAGACACAGCGGCTCATGAGGGGGCAGCTCTGGGTGTGCTGTAGGTATCGGGAGAGTCACCGGTGTTCCCTGCAGCTGTGGAAGGATGTACTGCCTTCCTGCCCGCCCGCCCACCTCTGGGGCTGACCTCCCGAGGCTTCTGGCTCCTTCCCGGCCCCCAAGGGGATGGGGCACCAGCGCCCACCAGTGCCAGGTCTAGCCATTCCTAGGAGGTCTCCAGGCTGCCTCGTGGCTCTGGGATTCAGGAAGGAGGAGCATCCCCCAGCCACCAGCGCTGGTTTGAACCCCAGCGTATTTGACGTAGCCCTCCTCTTCGGACGCAGGGCTTGTGTGTCCAGCGCCCTCTGCTTGGCGGGCAGCATGCTCCCTCTGCCCCCGGAGCTGCCACAGCCACCCATGGCCCCAGCTGGCAGGCAAGGAAGGCCCAACCCAGTGAGCTCCCACAGCTCAGGCACCCTCTGAGAAGTGTGGCCGCCCGGCCTGGGAGGAGGAGTAAGCCCCACCCCCCAACACTGTCCGCTGAGTGCAGAGAAAAATGTGAGTTAGTGTCTCTCACACACGTGGGTCTGTACTGGAGGAGGGAGGTGGTCAGGGAAGCTCCCGAGTCTTTTCCAGGTGCCTGTGCCCCTGGCCTAGCTCTGGGCGCCTCTGCATGGTGGCCAGGCTGCTGCACTCTGTGCGGGGAGTTTTGTGTGAGGCCAGGAAGTTTTGCCATGGTGCTTCCCTACACAGGAGCTTCTGGATGTTTCTATGAAGGCCTAACGTGGCACGTCTGAAACCGTGATGCCAGCCGCTCGGTGAATGCTCTGAGGAGCGTTCCCGTGGAGCCGGCACCCGGCAGCTCTCAGGGCACGCGGCATCGGGATTTGGAGAGAGACAGGGCCCTGTGCGACAGTGTGGAGCCCAAGGCCACTGTGGGGACAGGCGTGCAGAGAACCCCACGGTCCCCGGTGTGGCTCCAGGAGCGGCCGGCAGTGCCATGGAGGAATCACAGCACAGACCTCCCATTTCCCCTGCACTGTGACATCAGCCCAAGACGTTTTTAGCCCAAGAATGCCATGAAATCCTGCACTATCTTCGGCCCGGCTCGGAGGCACGGGTATATAAGGAATTTTAGAAAAAAGGAGACAGAATGACTAAGAATACCTCCCTGATGGCTCTCCTTTACTTCCTTAAGGGGTAATAACTCCGCGGCAGCCCAGCAGAGGGGACTTTCTTTAAATAGAGCATTCTGATTCACAAGCGAAAAAGGAAATAAATATTTTCTTTTCATATTCGAGACATCTGTGAATACCAACTTCTTAAATAGTGTTTTGCCAATCGCATCACTCACGCCCCCTCCCCAGTGACTCTCGGAGCCCACCCTTCCTCAAGAACTTGTACCCAGAAACCTGAAAACATCATCAGGGTTTCCAGAAGCAGGAGGAAGAAGGGCCTCTGCGTGGGGACGTGGCTGGCCTCCCGGGCTCCCCCAGGCTCCCTGTGAGAACGGGGTGCTCGGACTCCTGCCTTTCCCTCCTCCCCTTCTTTCTTCCTTAGGGAAAATAAGGATTGGACGTGAAGGGAGTATAACAGAGGCATGTGGCCTCCGTGCGGGCCGGGCGGGCACCTGCTCTGTGCCCTGGTCTGTGTGGAGCTCTGTCCACACCGGGACCCTCCCAGCTGTGCTATGATTAGGACACGCCACCCTCGCTCTGACAGGGGAACCTGGAGTTGAAAAGAAAGGAGTAACTCCCGGCCCCCACGTCTGTACGTGCAGGGACCCCGAGGTAGGGGAGGACCCCACTCAGTGACCCCGGCAGAAGCTCTCTGGAGGCAGCCAGGGAGAGGTACGGGGGGCTCCAGCGGGGGCAGGACTGGGCCCAGACCTGGTTCCTGCCTGCACTAACAGCATGTACGTGGGGGGGTCTCAGCTCTGTGCCTCACAGGCTGGCCGCCTGGTCCCAGCCCCTGCCTGGTCCTGCCTGAACATGGCCCTATCCTCTGTGGGCCCCTGACCCAGCCGGGCCCTGGCACTTGACTTCAGGACAGCTGATGTGACCTCAGCCCCACTTTCTCTGAGGAGCTGCTGTTCCTTTGTTTGAAAGCAGGTCCGGAACCCAGCCCCATGGGCCCCTGTGGGTCTGAGCACAGGGTGCCATGCCTGAAGTCGGGGTCTGCAGTGGCCCCAGGGTGCCCAAGGCCTGGCTGGCTCAGGGGCCTGCAGAAGAAAGGGGTAGATTCAGCCAGGAACCATGTGGGTCCTGACCCAGGCAGTCAGCCTGTGAGACCCCCACCCAATTCCAGGCTCCATCCACTACCTACTGGCCTAGAGCTCCTGGGGTAGGTCCCAGGAATCTGCATTCTAAGAAGCAACCATCGGGGGGCACTTGGAGGACTCCAGCCTGGGGAGGAGTTCCTGGGAAAGGGGTTCGTCCTGAACTAACTTCCTCCTCCACCCCCAAGAGCCCAGAGAGGCTCTTCCTGAAGGTGCCGCGGCTGGAGGGTAGCAGCAGAGCCTTTCCGGACCACAGGCCTCAGCAGGACAGGTAGAGGAGCAGGAGCTAGGGCTGCAAAGAGGAGGGCACCGGGGCTGCTGGGGGACCCACTGTTGCCCAGGGCGTTCTGTGCAGCAGCCGAGGTGGCGGGGGTGGGCTCCACACCACTGGCCGTCAGCATGGCTGCCGTCGCTGGCCATAGCTGCACAGGGTGGCCCCAGAGGCTGACCAGCCATGCGCCCCCAGGGCCTGGAGTGACGGCTGAGGTTGGAGGAGCTCCTTGTCGTACCTGAGTCCTACCTGGGGCATCACCGTCTCCTCCCACTCCTGGTGCAGGGGTGAACCCAGGCCCCAGGGAGGGAAAAAGTCACGGAGTGGGTACACCCAGGACAAGAGCCCAGGGTCCCACCCCCAGGCAGACCCCTTCTGCCCCTGCAGCTCCTGGACGATGGTGGTGAGCAGGGAAGGCGCCTCCCTCCTGTGTGCCCCCACCCAGCAGAGCAGCCCCAGCCCGTTGTGGGCACTCAGTCTGAATGTCCCTTGGGTGATCCTGCGGCCTTGGCATCCTAGAGGAGCGAGCTCCATGAGCCAGGCAGGGCTGGCACAGGCCTGAGAGGCAGCTCACTCACCTCTGGCACCTGTACCCACAGTGAGGTCCCTGCAAGGCTGTGCTGGGAGCTTTGTGCTGCCAGGCGGTGGCCTCCGAGGCCGGCAGGAAGCATCTAGACCACTAAGACTGAAGAATCCACAGTACAGGCCGTTTGTACTTGAGATCTTTTAATTTAGAGTAACTTCCCAGCAGTAGGCTTCACAGAAGCAGAATGGGTGGGGAGGGCAGCCCCTCCTGCGGGTGGGCAGCTGTGGCCTGGTAGCTCCCTAGGGAGCCTCCCTGAGGCCTCTGGGCCAGCTCCTGGGTGTCCCTCCCTCCCCTGGGTCAGACGCAGGTCCCACGAGTTCCAGGCCACAGAGGTCTCCCTGGGTCAGGGACGAGGGTCAGTGGATGAGGGCATGAACCTCGGGCTCCTCAAGAGGCAGCACCCTCAGGTTCTGACCCACCACCCTCCCGCCAGGCCTGGCCAGCTGGTCGGAGCTTCTCCTGTGGCGGGAATTCTCATGGGCCGGGTCGCCAGCTTCGGTAGGAATGTGCTCTCAGGGTGGTATGGGCCACCTTGGCCTCAGCCAGAGATGAGGGTGACGCAGCTGCTCACCGGTATACTGAGGGGCAGGACCTGAGGACCACCCTTGCAGCTGCCTGTCTCTGCTGCCCCCAGCACAATGGTAAAATCTGCTCAGGGTGGGGGTGGGACGCCCCACGTGTTCTCTGGACCCCGAGCTGCAGTGTAGTCGGGTTGCTGCAGTGGAAGGCACCTGCCTTGAGAGGCTGGGTCAGCCCAGGGTGGCGTCTCTTCGGGGTGAGGAGTTGGTCTGAGTGCCTAAGTGAAGCCCCTTTGTGGAATGGCTGGAAGCCCCATCCTTGCCTGTGTAGTGGGTTTGTTCTGTGCGGCCTGGCCAGGCCTTTCCTGTGACTAGAATGGCCTGGAAGTGACTATTCTCACTCCGCTGCCAGGAGGCGGTGGGCGTGCCCGCTGTGCCCGAGAGCGTGGTCCCTTCCTGCTGTTGCAGCTCCAGGCCCACCTGGAGTGCTCAGCGTGGCACTGGGCCGTGGCCTCCTGGGATACATGGGTCATGCTTTCCAGGCAGCCGGCTTGGCGTGCAGGCCCCGCTCTCCCCCTCCGCATGAAGAAGGGCCCCAGCCTCCAGCAGTAGCCGCCCAGGAGCGCTCGTGCGTCCCCTCTGGTCCTCTGGTCCCGGCCTCGCCTCTTGCACAGGGCTGGGCAGGGATTACCAGCCGCAAGCAGGCTGCGGGAACCCCCTTTGTCTGGCTTTCGGCAGAGTTCCTTCCTTCTGGGCTAATGCCCAGTTTAATTGTACATCCCATTGTGTCGTCTCTGTTCAATCATGTTCAAAAATACCTACGTCCACTCCGTTCCCATTTAGATCTCTCTAAAGTCCATTCCGGCTTATCAGCACCGTAATTTCACGAGCAGAGCTAAGATTTCTGCCATTTAGGCCCCAGGCATTGTCTGTCTCGGCAGCAGCTGAGATAAACCCTCACCCAGAACAAAGTCGAAATGACCTTTTACAAGTAGAAGCGGCCTTGTTTCCCTCCAGACTAATTTATCAGCCTTGGTTTCAGCCCCTGCGCTCAGCGGAGGCAGGAGAAAGTGCTGTGCGGGGCGGGGGCGGGGGATTAGGACGCTTGGTTGCTCCGCAGTTTCGACAGGCACCTCTGGATCCGCGGGGCCGAAGCTGCCGACGGCCGTGGGGTGCTGCAGAGGAGCTCGCCCGTGCGCGGGGAGCCACAGCCAGTGTCCCCCAGAGAGCGTGGGGCCTTTGTCTCAGCGCCTGGGGCAGGGGGCACAAAAATGAAGCCTTGTGTGAAAAGCAGGTGCCAGGCTGGAAATAGGTGAACATCGGCATCGGGAAACGGCATGCAGCCTCCACAGCCGCTCGCCAGGGCGTCTGTGCTGAGCTTCTCAGTAACAGTTCACGTGTTCCACCTACAGAGGCTGGCCGGCTCAGTCTTCCCCTTCCTGCCCACCCCAGGAACAAGGGTCTCTAGGCAGGAAGAAGGAAGGAGAGGCTGCTCAGGCTCCTGGCTCCGCCAAAGTCCCATTTCCAGCTGCCCTGGCTCCTGGGGCTCGGTTTGCACTGGAACTGCTGGGCCCCTCAAAGCATCCTGGTCCCATGGGATAGGCCTCTGATGGGCCTCCGATGAGTATCTCTCATGTATGAAGAATCACTGGGAGCTGAGAAGCGCGTCTCACTCAGCCAGGAGCCCTAGCTGCACTTGTGCCACAGGTGGCCCTCCGGGGCAGGACGTCAGTCCACATGGACACGTGCACCATACTCTCTTCCCGGAGAGACCACGGTGGACCCTGTCTCTAGTCTGAGCTCTCAGAAGTGACCCTGACCCTCAAGGGCTCCAGGGCAGCTGTGCAGAGATGCTGGAATGGAAGGCCCTTGTCTTCCATCTCTCCCACGACCCAGGGAATGCAGAGGTTCCAGGTGGCCCAGGGTCTTGCTGGGGAAGGGACCTCACACCCTCCTGGTGCACGTGGATGAACTCTGAGGCATCAGACTGGAGGTCAAAGATGGAACCTTCTTTGTGGAGGCTGAGGCTCACCTGTCTTTCCAGAAAATAGAGCCCTGTGATGACTGCCCAGCGCCTGAGGGGGCAGAGACCCTCCTCACAGCAACCGAGTCCGAGGCCTGGGGAGAAGGTGGAGGGGTCTGGCCCGTCGGCTGAGGCTGCCTTGGACATGGGCTGGAGCCTGCATACCCGCGAAACCCGGGATACACTGAGGCCCTTAGCGTATCCCACTGAGGCCTCTTTTAGGCTTAAGGTCGATTTTAAAATGGCCTGGAAGTCCTGCGTGGGATCTGAAGAACTCCCAGGTATCCCTGGCACGTGTCCTCCTGGACATGCAGAGTGACACCTGCCCTACCTTCTGCCAAGTGGGCAGGGCTCGGAGTCACGGAGCAAGTGTCTCCCACACCGACCCGGCCTCCGCTCTCATGATGCTGCCTGTGGACTTCCAGCAGAGCTCCAGACCCGACCAAGGGCAGAGAACACCAGAACTAGAGCTGAACCGAGCAGAGGAGGAAGAGGAGGAGGAAGAAGGAGGAGGAAGAGGAGGAGGAAGAGGAGGAAGGAGGGAGAGGAGGAGGAGGAGGAGGAAGGGAGAGGAGGAGGAGAAGGAAGGAGGGAGAGGAGGAGGAAGGAGGAGGAAGGAAGGAAAGGAGGAGGAGGAAGGAGGAGGAAGGAGGAGGAAGAGGAGGAGGAGGAAGGAGGGAACGAGGAGGAGGACAGCTGAGGGCTGTGAGTCCAGGGTCACCCCCTAGCCGGAGCGGGGTCTTGGAGAAGGCCAGCTCCCTAAATGACTGAAGCCTGTGATGGCAGGAGGACGTCACGACCCTTGCGTTTTGGGAGCATGGACCGCATTGCCTTCTCTTGAGGAGGAGGGGCATGGAAAAGGGGGTCTGTGCTGCGTTTTGATAAAAGCCTTCTAACTCCATCCGTAAGGTCACAGGAGCCGCTAGGCTGAAGGAAATGTATTTCCCTTGCCTCTAGCATCCCCTTTGTCCTGGTGACTACTTCAGTCGTTCTGACTGGAAGCTGGCACAGAGATGAACAAGACGTAGCCTCAGCACCCAGAGGCAGGTGTGCAGTCCGCAGAGAGGTGGCCTTGAGGTCCGATAATCCAAGCCATGGAGGCACCCTCCCCTGCCCCGCGCCCAGGATCCCGCCACAGGCACTGGTCTGCTGCCACTCGGAGCAGGGAGCCCCTGGGATATTCCCTCGTGAGACCAGGGCCCTTGTGACCCTCAGGAATGATGTCAGCTGTGGGGACGACGGGAGGACCACCCGGGGCAGCTGGCCTCCGAGGGACTTGCTCCTCCTGAGCATGGCCTTGGCGGAAGGAGCCCCAGCTCTGACACTTCCCCAGAGACCCTCGGCAGGTCAGGGACCCCAACCACTTGCAGCACGCGCAGGGCAGGACCTCCACGCTCGGACGCTGGTGACATTCTTTAACCAGGGCCGAGGAGAGTTGTGCCTTCCCTGCTCCCACGCAGCCCTCTCCCACCTGGCCTCCGTTTCCATTCCGGATCAGCGTCTTCCGCCCTCTTCTGCATCCACTGTTGAGCCAGCGGCTTCCCGGATCCCTCGTAAGCTTAGGCGCTGACTCAGACTCCAGCTCCCGGTGGGGCCTCCAAGGAAAGCCTTCAAGAGAGGGGTCCAGCTCCCGTGGGTTTCTCGCTTTACTGGTGCTCGTCCCACACATACATCCACGGGGCCAGGACACCTTCACTGTGGTGAAGTCCCTCCTGCCTTCTGGGGTCAGAGGGCTTTCCGCTGCCTCAGGGAGGGAGGCACACCGGGAGCAGCGCCCACATCCTTGGGGACACGCCTGAGGGCATGCAAAGGGCAGCCGGGCCTTGGCCCTTCACCCACGTGACCTCCTTGTAGCCTTCCATCCTCTTGGTGTTACCTGAGGGGAAACTGAGTCTGGGAAAGAGCACATGTTGCTGCTCATAGAGCAGGCGGGACCGGGAAGTTGGGCATCAGCTGCAGATGGGAGGGCACCCGCTTCCCATTGTCAGGGGCAGGCGCATCCTTCATGCTGGTGGAGGCTGGGGGAGGCTGTGGGGGGCTGGGGGAGGCTGTGGGGGGGCTGGGGGAGGATAGGGGAGGCTGGGGGAGGATGGGGGAGCTGCGCTGCCCTGTGGGGCCCCTGTGTACTAGGCTCCACCGAGAGGCAGGGATAGGTCAGGGCTCAGTTCCCTTGGTCACAGGCAACTTCAGAATCCTAGGAGAGCAGAGACAGGCTGGAGCCTAAGTGAGCCTTTTGCATTTCTGCTCTCTGGCTGCGCTGCCCGAGTCCTCTTACAGGTCTGCAGGTGAGGGACGGTGTGTGCCTTCCGTGCGCTCCTGTTTGCTCCTTTTCAACCTCAGTATCTTTGTGGGGTTTTCAAAAAGCAATGTGCACGTTTTTGAGATGTCTGCATACAGAGGTGGGGCCCCGGCACCACAGAAAGAGGAGGGCAGCTCAGACTCAGGCTCACAGGTACTGCTGAGACCTCGAGCAAGCCATCGTGGCCTCTGGGCCTCAGTTTCCCCACCTGATAAATAAGGAACTAAGAGAAGCGTCTTAGTTGAGTGGGCTGCCCCACTCAACCCCAGCCTGTGGTCTGAGTACTCTGATAGCCAAGAGGTGCAGAGATGAAGGACGGGGGGTTGGCAGCAGGGAAGGCGTTTTCTTTGACAGAATCTAAAGAAAGTGGATAATTTTCCACTTGCTGTATGCTCACCCCAGCCTGGAAGCTGTGCATTCCTGGGCTGGCATTCTTTGTCTCCGATGAATTTGCTGTCACGTGGGGTCACCAAGATAACACAGGGCAATTGCATGCCCACCACCCCCGGACTGACGTGGAAAAGTTACTCTGAGAACCTCGTCTTCTGTTGCTTTGCTGATTTTCTCAAAGATGTTAGGCTGCGGGTCGGGGGCATGTCTTTGGCGGTCATCCCTGAGACGGTCACGTCCCACGCTACAGGTGGATTTGGTGAATAATGAGGCCCTCTGAGAAAGTTACCTTCCACCCACACAGCGTTGTGAGTCCTCAATCTGTGTTGGTGTTCTAACAAACCAGCTCAGGTGAATGAAGAATGGGAAGCACCTGGGCGCACCGAGGGGCTGGAGAGGGAGGGACCTGTGAGCCCGTGTTAGGGCCGTGGGGGCGTTGCCAGGAGGTGCCACGTGCCGTGTGGCCTGCCCGTGAGGTGGCAGCTCCAGAGGCCAGAAGCCCCGGATGGAGGTGTCAGCCTCGCTCCTGCAGAAGCCTCTGGGGCGGGGTCTGTCCGTGTCTCCCCGGGTGGCCGGGGGGCTGCTGCAAATCTTCCCCATGCTTTGGCTTGTAGAGGCAGCCCCCTCGAGGTCTCTGGCTTTATCTTCATGTGGCCCCTTCCTGCGTGTGCGTCTATGTCTACTTGTCTTCTTTGGGGTAAAAATATTAGTCATGCTGGACTAGGACCACCCTACCTGTCTTTTTTTTATTGAGACAAGGTCTTGCTCTGTCGCCCAGGCTGGAGTGCGGTGGCACGATCTTGGCTCACTGCAACCTCCATCTCCCAGGTTCAAGCGATTCTCCTGCCTCAGCCTCCCTAGTAGCTGGGATTACAGGCGCCTGCCACTGTGCCCAGCTAAGTTTTGTATTTTCAGTAGAGATGGGGTTTCACCATGTTGATCAGGCTAGTCTTACTGACCTTAGGTGGTCCACCTGCCTCAGTCTCCCAAAGTGCTGGGATTACAGGCTTCAGCCACCACACCTGGCCCTACCTGTCTTAACTAATCACATCTGCTGAGACCCTGTTTCCAACCCAAGCCACGTTCTCTGGTCCTGGAGGTGAGGGCTTCAACATGGGAACTCAAGGGGCACAACTCACATAGACCCCTTAGACATTAACCGTCTGGGCCTGGGCGTTCCCAGGGATAGCAGGTGACAGAAGACAGTGCCCCGGTGCCTACCTGATCCCCATGCCCCTGCAGCAAATGCTGGTACCCGAGACCTCCCAGACAGGCCTCCTTGCGGGACTCAAAGGAGACCACACCTGGATTAGGAAGGGAGGCGCGGAGGCCTGGGGGTGATCAGAACCCAGGGCCAGTGGCATGTGAACGGTGGTGCCAACTCATGTCTTTACAGTAAGATGCCTTTTTAGGGCCAGCATTTTTAGCCAATTCCAGTATGTTCCATTTGGAGATAATGTTAGCAAAATAAACATCAGAGAGGACTTAGCCGCTCACAGACACGCTGGTTCGCTTGTGCCCCCGTGGCGTATGTGGGTGGTGTGGCGACTTCCAACAGTTGAAGCGTCTGTGTCGGGGGAGAGCAGTGGGAATTGGGGTGACTGTGGACCCTGCCTGCTCCCTGAAGAGCTTTTACAACTTTCAGGCAGAGAAAAAACTGGTTTGGAGGTACAATGTTGGAGTGTGAACGTTTCAAAGCAAGGGAAGGAGTCCCACACTGATCCCTAGGGTTCCCAGAGAGGGAAACTGACTGTCCCAGAGACACACACCCTCCCGTAGGAGCCGCGGCCACCAGGGAGGTCTCCAAATTCCTTCCAGCCGTGCCCCTGTCCCAGGGGAGTCCGTGGCTCCGTTTCTGAACCAGCGTGTGGGTGAGGCTTGGGAATGCGACAGCCCGGCTGCTCATTTATTTGTAATTTTAAGTCTTCTTTGAGGACGGTGCGGGCTTTCAGAAGCCGGCTGACCGCTTGACGTCACGTGTAAGTAGCCATGTGACCACGCTCGTATGTTCTACCTGCGGCCCAACTGGCCCCAGGTTTGCAGACCTGAGGCTGTGGGAGGCTCGCCCTTGAAGGCCCTTGGGAGGGCAATTCAAAAACGAAATGGTTAAAAAATGGGCGGGCAGGCAGGAAAGGAGTGGAGGGGACCAGGCCCAGCAGTTGGCTAATTGGAAAGTGGGACCCCCATTGCGGGGGGGCCCTCTCGGGACAATGTGCTCGGAATGGGGAGCTGGGAAGGCCCCGCGGGATTGTTATCGAATTAGCTGAAGTCAGAAGTCCCCTGAATGGGGTAAAGAAGGGAAGGGGAAACGCAGGCCCGGGTATAATGCGGCCTAAATGAGGGCCCCATTCACTGCCCGTGAAAGCCTCCGTCCCTTCTCAGGGAGGGTGGGCAAGCTCACTTTTGTTTGATGGGGGTGGGGCTGCTCTGAGAGTATGTTCCTACCTAGAGCCGGGGACCAAGGCAGAAGGGGAAGGGGTATGGAAAATAATCCCCCCGCAGGTAGCAGTAACGGCGCGGTCATGGGGCACCCACCGGAGCCCCCAGGGCACCGTCTGAGCTCCCTCAACCCCAGGTTCACCAGAGCGCCCGCCGGGGAGAGGCCGCTCCTCATCAGACATCGGGTCATTCCGCTTATGCCCGGGAAAATGCTGAGATGTGAGACGTGCCTGTGTGGCCAGCTGCATAGGAAAGAAATGTATCCTAATGGCCGAGTTAGAAAAGAATGTGTTGGAAGGAGGAGAAAAATCCATGAAATACAGAAATGGACCAGCCAGAAAACCAAAGGCCAGAAAAACAGATGTGGTGGTGGGGGGACACACAGAGGTGGTGGCGAGGG